>SNQJ01S0244793.1:2981-13237 GCA_010110895.2 Picea sitchensis
TAATTTTCACATTCATTTGAAAGAAAAAAAGAGAAATCTTTAAAAATCCTAATAGCCTCTCTTTCCCTATAAGAAACCTCCTCTTTTCTCTCTCGCTTCTCTTAATATTGGTGGTGGAATTCCTTCCTCCAATTGACAATCCAGTGTTGAACATGCATCTTGTTCTAATTTTGCTCATAACAATGAAGATGGGATCGATATGTATTAGGCTTTAGCTCATGTTATATTTTGGCACAAATAGCCTCATCTATAAAGGCAAATTTTGGATGCATAGCTTCATCTATAAATGCTTCTTTTGAATTTTGCATAATGTAATAATCCATGGGAGTTAATATAGTGACGAGGTGTAAATATGATTCCCAATTACTAGTGTCACTTTACTCTCTTTCACTTAATTTGTCAACCCGGGGTTCAGTTTATACTTGCGAGGCACACGGTGTAGTATACACAGAAGAGAACTTTCACCAAGCTATCGAAAAAGACCAACTAAACTAAACTATGCATAAATCAAAGGAAAGCATCAAAAGACGAAGTCATAGTGTTGTAACCCCCAACCCTGTTGGTGGTATCTCTCTGGGTTAGGTCTCTGAGCTCTCATAACCCTACCCCTTTGTATGTTCACCTAGTGGGAACACAAGTACAGTGATTTTACAGCACACACACACAGTCGAAAGGAACTATCTAATATATTCTAATCCGTATACTAAAAGAAAACTATTATTAAATCAATGCATCGGAACTAGATCAATAGACTTTACAATTCCCAACTCATAGTTTTTTTGATAACGTTTAGACATTATTAAAGATAGAAAGTGCACACCCAGATTTAAGATATGATATCAAAATAAACAAAGGATGACAGTAAAATCAATAATCTGTAAGAATCTAGTCTTAACAATCCTTAGTCATCATTGTTCAGCAAATTGCAGGTGGCCATTGTCCAGCCTGTGTCCATCCTTCAACATGTATTCAACTCAAAAAGTAAATTAACATAAACTAACATCTATCTAGAAGCTACTAACAAATAATTATATGCAGAAAATTAAACAACACAGAGTTGTACCTGTGAGTGGGCCCAAGCTCATAGGCAGGCATGTACTTATACTTGACTAAATCACCGGCAAAAGATCAGAATAACACTCATAAACAGCAGTCTTATAATAAAATGACAAAGTTTTAGAACAATTGTTACACAATCGTACTCTCACCCTAGCTAGCTAATGTCTCCCATGAGAGCGCATACTCATATATATATACAATGAAATGATTCCAATGGCTCTAAGTATAGAGCGCCAACTTCCTAAGATACTGGAAAACAGTTCAAAACAGACTTTATGCCTTCGCTTGATGATTCGCCCAGCTCCACGGACTTGGTATATTAGCCAATGGATTGCCCCTTTCTTCTAGATTCCACGGTTCATTGGTTAGATTACCACCTGCTTGTGTACCCGTTTCTATCTTTAGAATTTCTACATGCTTATTGGTAAAGATGTTGAATATCACATTAAAACTCACGGGCACACGCTAAAAGTTTTATGTTGATATCATTTTAGCATTGGGACTGACATTAAGTGTTGGGATTGATGTACATTAAGTGTTGGGACTGATATGTGCCGAGACTAATATTATATGCTGATTGGTGAAAGCTCACGAACACATATTACATATGCTGGAAATATTTTAAATATATCATTATGCTGATTGGTGAAGGCTCATGGACACATATTACATATGCTGGAAATATTTTAAATTAATCTCCTTGCCGATATATTTCCACGCTGAATATATTCACAATAATTTCCCTTTCTGATATGCCTTCATTGTTCTTGAAATCCTTCATGTATCTTCCAAGGAAACCTGGAATACTTGCACTTTATGATCACGATCAGCTTAACCTATTGTGAACACATATATATTTAAGCGGTTCTAAGTTGTACAGGCCTAATTCTGTTGCAGGCTACTACAGGGATTCTGTAGCAGGTTGATCTGAAAACATGAGAAACTCGTAACTGTATCAGCTACTAATGACTTTGAATTTGTGGCAAAGGATGTGCAACGATTCTGATTTGAAGAATTCATAATATGTGAACAAAACCCTATAACAACTTGTCCACACATGAGTTGTCACTTCAAAAGTAAATACAGAACACACTACTTCCCCTAATGTTAATCAGAAATCCAAAGAAATATTAATAAATGCAAGTGGAAAATCACCTCAAGCCTAAATCCCGCATATGGGCATTAAAATGGATAAGAGAGAGTTATATGTAAATGATAAAAGGTTAAAAGGAAGGAAAAGAAGATGTCAAATGATGGTAATTTTGTGGCTCATCATATAGACATTGATTTTCTTCTAAAATGTCATTTATGTGTATTATATATATATATATATATATATATACCGTGTTCCCCCGACATACATGTTTCCACAACATTCCTGTTTCCAAGTTTCGTGCAATTTAGAATTATATTAATGCCACAGATAATCAAAAATAGGTCAATCAGCTGTACAACCAACATTATGATGATACATAACTAAATCCCAATGAACACATTAGAAGTCTGAGCCCAATGAACACATTACAAGTCTTACTCTTAACATTATTTTTAGTGTGATGTATGGTTTTATTCCATTATGTCTAATGTCACTTTATTATCCAAAACTAACACCTAATAGACATAATGATATGACCATTAGACTATGTCAACTAAATCAGTAATGTCAAATTTCTGAACAGTTGAGAGGTGGTCAAACTTCACTTTCTAGTAAAATAGAGTAATTTTAGAGGTTCTCGTGTCTACTAACATCAATGAAAATCAAATTTTATATGTACAGAAATACATCCTGCAAGCTGTGGCTTGAAGATGATTTTTAAGCTTGAAGATGATTTGTAGAAACAACTTACTAACACGAAAAAATAACAAACTGTGAAGAAAAAGTTAATACCTGCATGCCAGTAACAGATTTCAACACTCCCCATATAATGTGCTTCTTAACACGAGAAAATAATCGACGCCAAGTGCCAGTGAAATCAACACGAGTGAAGGTATCCATTAACAGCCTCAAATCATTAACTGCAAATCGAGATCCCTCATAGGTCACAAGTAACTCCACCTGCATTAAGAGCAAAATGACCAAGAGAAGAATATTGCAAGTCATAAGAGGACATCCTGTTAACTGAATCTGCACATTGTATCTCTCTTTTAATACACTGAGATCTAATACCTGACTAATCTTTATGTTCTGAAATTCCAGAGTTTTCCGTACTCTGGAATCTTTCTTTTCCTCTTGTGATTTGCTCGGCTTCTTCTCTTCATGAGAAGGCCTGCCTGACTTATTAGGCTTACTATCTTTCAATCTATTCTTGGATGTGTCAACACTGCTTATTGGCCCTGTTGTTGCTCCAGTAGGAATGCCAGATGGGTGCTCAACTGCTGAGCTAAGGGGGCCACTTTTTGAACAAGAAAGATTTGAACCTTGTGCATGAAATACAAGTTCATTTGCAATGGATTCTGCTGCATTTTCCTCTAAAGTTCTGTCAAGCGAGGATGTTCTTTGGTGCTCTGTTCGAGGACCAGCAGTAAGGCTTGTCTTATGATTCTGTAATCTAGATGCCTGCATAGGATATTAATAGTTAGTAAGATTAAAGGAGGATATAAATGTTTGTCTTACAATTCTGTAAATGGGAACTCCGCTTAGAGAATTAACTGATGCTAATACTAAGATGTTTATGAAAACTTACTAATTCTATTTTTCCTAACACTAACAACAGAAAGGAAATGGCCATAGTGAGTTAGAGAAAAGGCATTTCCCAACATAAGATGTTCCAGACACCAGTCAGAATATCAGAATTGTCACTAAATAGAAATCCATTATGTTATTCAAAACAGCAAAGAGCTAGAAGAGCCCAAATGACTGAAGCAGCAACACACCGGAATTGAACAGCTAGCTGGCACAACAGTCTTAATGCTGACAGATGCACTTGACCACTACTTTATGGTGCATAACAAATAAGCATAAAAACCATAAAGATGCAGCACACTCCTATTCAGATAAACGATCTGCATAACACCTAAAGAGTATCTCGTATTTGTCTATGTATGACTCCCTTTCCCATCACAACTTCAATCAAAAAATAACTTCAGAAGCTCAGATCTTTTTTCAACTCTTTTTGAAGATTTGAATCTAGATTTAACTCCGCATTATTGAAAATGCAAATGCCGAATGACTGTCTTGCAGGATAACATAAAACATCATCAGACTAAATTCCTTCTGCATATTAGCTTCTACTACATTGCATGCTTCACCATGTTGGTCTTTTAGAGGCACACGACTATAACATGAGAGAGTGATATATGGAGAAGGAGCCAGTGAATATGTCACCATAAACTCTTTTTTATACATCAAGTGATAAGCTATTTAACTATCACGACAACTAATCTGTATCTAATTTTGAGTTATTGGGACAAGGCAGTGTGATCATAACAAAGTGAAACATTTTGGCTGCTGCGGGGTGTCTTTCAGCCAAAAAATTGATTTTTTGACATGAAAAAAAGAAATAAATAACCCTAAAAGCAAAGTTTTAAACCCTAACCCTCAAATTAAGTATCAGCACTTAGAAATAAAGCATCAAATATTATTTATAATGACTGAAGC
Source organism: Picea sitchensis (assembly GCA_010110895.2). Classification (NCBI taxonomy): domain Eukaryota; kingdom Viridiplantae; phylum Streptophyta; class Pinopsida; order Pinales; family Pinaceae; genus Picea; species Picea sitchensis. The sequence goes on from SNQJ01S0244793.1 coordinate 7,639, forward strand.
CATAACCCTAAATTGATGAATGCTAATCTGAATATTTTATGTCTCATGGTTTTTTCTCATTGTATTTTTCTGAAAATGACTGAGGCTTACTTCTGGTTGAAAAAACAATTGATCTTTGGGCATTTTACTGCATCAAATGCTTGTCTTTAATAGTGCTAGTGTCATAGGCTACAGCCCACTTAAGAAGCACAGCGACTGTTTTATTGTCTTCTTTCTCAGCTTTTGCTGCAATAAACCCCAGAGACTTGAATATGTGATAGAACAGCTTGCATATCAGAATTGATATGGTGGCAGTTTCAACCCTACAAAACGGCAGACTCCATTTATGAAGGGTTACATAGACCAGCAGTTATATCCAATGGCCTTCCAGCAGGCTTCAGTGTTTTGCTTTTCCTTTTTTGAACCAGTATGAACTCTTGACTGATGACCTGATTTACTCCATTGCTAGTACATTCTCATGCCCCTATCCTTATGTCATCGAGGAAATTATGATGATGCCACGTTAAGCAAATTCTCCATATGATATAGATGTGATTTTTTATATTATGTCATGCATTTTTATCAGTATAAACCATAAGAAATAAACAATAGATCCAAGAGAAGTCGATGCTGTCTAGAAACAGCATTAAAGCATAGAGCACTTTTACCCCCCTAGTTGCACCAGGCAGGACTGACGATGATCCGCAAAGGTTGAACAAGTCATTTGTTCAAAATCAGAGTTCAGAAGTCCAGTTGGGTCTTATGACCCCTTCAAATTTTCTTCTTCTTCTTCTTCTTCTTCTTTATGCATGATCCGTACCCCCATGGGCGGAATTGTAATAAAATGAGCTAGCATGAGGTCTCTATTATGTAAAAGACTCGGCTCCCTAAGACTTGGTCATCAGTGCATACTCTAGAGTGTTTTTTTTCACTTGTTAATTACATCTTGCTCGTCAGCGAGTTATAATTTCTAAGTTTTTTCACTCATTACCTCCAAAGCTGGAGAGTGTACTAATGGATAGGCCTTAGTAAGTTGTCTAAGTCTAGTGTCTAATGTATATTACCATGCTAGTCATTGGTCTTGAGTCTTATGGACATGCACTAAGTCCCCCTTAGGATTTTTTACGTATTTTAATAAGTCTTAAAAATTCCCGCAAAATGGGATTTTTACTTTGTAATTTGATGTAATAATAAGTACTAGGTGGTGTTGTATGCCTTGGGGGTATTCGTTTTCTAACGCAGAATACCCCTTATACACTTGTACCACCTTTTTGAGAGAAATTATTGACTTATTCTCTTATAAAAGTCAATTTTACTCAAAAAAAGTGAATAAAGGCAAATAAATCAGCATCCCTATTTTTGAGGAAAAATGCTGGAAACATGTTTTTGGCTTGTTTTGAGTTAACTCCTCCTCTCTCTTAGCTCACTAGGTGTTAGTGACATTTAAGATGAGTTGTGAGTGAGTTAGGGAGTGAGTTGTGTTGGAGTTAAGTAGTATGGTGAAGATCTCAAGAGAAGGTGCACCCTCTCTCTTGAGATGTGGTGCACCCTCATTCATGGTGTCGATACCGAGGAATGACTCGCCCTCCTTCTCACCCTCCTCTTCCAAGGTGGCAACCCCACTCTTCCTCCTCTCTTAGATGTGGCGCACTTGTCCCTCACATGTGGGAAGCTTTCTCCATGAGTTAACTCGCCCTCTTGCCTTGGGATCTACGTCGTCTTTGCTATTTATGCAAGCATCCTCTCCACTCTTTAGCTAATGGGAGTTTGGGCTCTGCTTCTAGTTGTACTATCATTGTAACATTTTTCTATTCAAATAAAAATGCTTTGGAGGTCACATTTTTCTATTCAAATAAAAATGCTTTGGAGGTCAAAGGTGGCTTGTGCTAGTGTCTGGATGATCAATGTCATGTGCTCAAATTTATGAGGTAAGGTTGTTTTAATTACTTGTTTTTCAATTGATAATGTGGAAAGGATCTTTTAAGCTAGTTTGTTCTCTAGATCATTTTGCCTTTCTTTTACATATGCAGTTAAAGATTTGCATGCAAATTTTGCTTAATTACATGTTATTTAGATTTCATGAGTAAGGAGCACCACAATTTAACAATTTGTTGCAAGTATTTGAAGCATGCAGGATCTCATTTGCTTGGAGAGGTGGCGGAGCCAGTTTGCAACTTCCAAAGCTCCAAGATTCTAAAGACATAGTCCCTCCTCATTCCATCAGGAGACTCCATTGCCCAAGGGTTCCAAGTTATCAAGCTTATCTCTCCCTCCTCCTCAAAAATCTAAAATTTATTTGGTTACTTTCTTTGCATGAAAATAAGTAGAGTTTAATTTGATTGTAAAGTTGAATTTGATTTTACTCTTGCATACATGCAAGTTAGATCTAAATTACACTTTCACTTCATTATCTAAAGCTAGATCTCTCGCAAAAAAGTTTCCTTTTAGCAAGTAGTTCATAGTTAAATTTCAAGGCTAAAAGGTAGAGTTAATTCTAAAAGCTTTATTACAAATTTGGCAATCTTAGTGCCATTTTGTTTGTTTTCCTAAAACAGCAAACAAAAACACAAAGAAGGCTTTCCTTTAGCTTGCTTTCTTGGTCCCTAACTTGCTAACTTTTCATAAGCTTTCTATTGATAATTTTTGCACAACTTCTAACATCTTTTCGTAGGCTGCCCCAAAGCATTTTGGGGCATATTTCTCCACTATAAATTGTTGTTTTTGCAGGTTTAGTGAACAGCCAAGGGGAAACGCTGCCCATTTTCAAGGAACCGGAGCTTCCGGGACCACCCGAGGCACCTAATTTTCTTCCAAACTAAGTTTCTCTATCAATTTTGTAAGTTTGTGGTCTTGAGCTATAAAAAGACAAGAAACCTTCTTCCAAAACCAATTGTAACCAATAAGAAAGAGTGGAATAACCCACTAGGCCTGCAATCCCCCCAAGGGTTGGGGGGAACTATCTCTTTTGTGGTTTGTCTTTTGTCTTTTGCTTATTTTCTTTTCTGCAAGCTAAAATTAATCTAAAATAAACCCAAGCACTCCAAAACATTAGCTAGGTTACAATTTCTAGATTAGATTAATTTAGATTTAATTTTTGCATTTCCTTTCAGTGATTTCAATTTGGCAAATAAACCTTCCCCTTAGCAGCCTTAGTATGATTAAAGAATGAATATTTTCACAGTTCCTCATAATGTTGATTTGTAATTATGGAAATAAACTATGTATGGAGTTTTTGAAACTTCCAACGTTTCAAGTGGACACTCCACCCATCATCAAGGACGTTGGATGTTTCAAAAACTTCATGCACAGTTTATTTCCAGAATTACAAAATCAACAACCTTAGTATGCTCTGGCCCCTTGCAAGCTTTGTTTGATCTGGGGTGTCCATCAGAAAGGGAACTGGACAGTGTGGATTAGTTTTAATAGGGAAAACCTTATGCCACTATTGCTCGATACAAGATCCATATTGGTAGATCGACTTGTGAACTCAAGGGGATACTAATTGAGATCAGTTCTCTCCCTGTTGGAACTCCTTGCAATCTTACTAATACCCATTTGAGGGATAGTAGTTTAAGGAAACAAATATTAGATTAGATTTTGATTTTCATTTCACACTTACAATCTTGCATGCACGAAGTGGACTTGCAACATCAAGCCACTTCACGAAATTAACCCTCTAATTCAAGCAATCACCCTTAAAAATAAAATTTACCGAGAGCACTTGCAACACAATCCTGCAACAACATTTTTATATCATTGGCATTGGTCTATTATATTGCTTACTGTCATTTACTTTCAAGCACTTATATCTGCTTTCAAGCTATATCATTTATATTCAAGTACTTTATTTGCTTAATATCTCTAGCATAAGCATTTCCTTTATGTGTCATATATGTTGTTCGAATAGTTGTATTTACTTTTGGATTTCATTTCAAACTCCTAGAATAATAAGTGTGCTTAACTTTAGTTCAAGCCTTAGATTCTTTTTTAGGGACTACCCCCCTTGGCTTCACTAGGAGTTAGCCTAGACGAAGGAGTCGAGTGTCAAGTGACAGCTATCATTTATATTCAAGTACTTTATTTGCTTAATATCTCTAGCATAATCATTTCCTTTATGTGTCATATATGTTGTTCGAATAGTTGTATTTACTTTTGGATTTCATTTCAAACTCCTAGAATAACAATTGTGCTTAACTTTAGTTCAAGCCTTAGATTCTTTTTTAGGGACTACCCCCCTTGGCTTCACTAGAAGTTAGCCGAGACAGAGGAATCGAGTGTCAGGTGACAGCTACCCAACTCGAGACTTGCCCCCAAGGACACACCCAGTGGATTGAAGATTTCTTCCACATGACCCGAGGTGTGGATTAGGTGGAAACAAGCACAATATTGCATGTCATGACACTTTTTCTAAAGAATTTTGATGTCCCCAATCTGGTTTCAATCACTCCCATTGTTTAATGGCCAACCCGTGAACAAAAAATTCATCTTATAACATTTATTAAATTCTAGAAATGAAATTGTTGACTTTGAAACACAAGAGACAACTTCTTTGACTGGAAATTAAATGAAGAAATAACCTAGCAATAAATGAACACGGTACACAGGAAATTTTGGTCCAAAAATGACCCAGGAAAAACCCCCAGGGTGGGGGAAACCTGTTTGTAACGTTTCCAAGGCAAGATGCCAGGAACATTAAGTCTTGCATGAATTTTAAACTGTTTCTAGTTGTGGCATTTCGTCAAACACTTTGCTTATTATTGTCTCTTAGGTTGCGCTAGGGTTACACTGATGACTTTAATGTGTGTTTGCAGCAATAAACAAGAAGATACAGTAATGGAACATACCTCAACCATATACAAGATCAACAATATGAAAGACAATCCAAAATACCTCAGATCTGATATTATTCATAAATAGAAAATGTCCCTGAATACAAGAATGATGCAGATCTGGAATGATTAACAGATGGATCCAATAAACATAATAAGAGTTGCTACAAAATGCTCTAATAAGACAATGTAAGCCTCCCAATCTGAATAACAAGGAAGACCACTACAAGACTGAGATCTAGGCCGTGTGAAGTGCCAAACCACCAAGCTGGATGATGCTATGCCCTGCTGGGTGACTGAAGACCCTCAATAACTCGGCCCAACTGAAGGAAGCCTCCAAATGAGCCCAAACTGAGTAGAATAGTAGATCGGGATACTGCAAGAACAACCCAGATGCTCAAATCTCCATGATCCCTCTCAAACTCATGGATCTAGCTTCCCTCCAAGGAATGGTGCACCCCCCTGGATGCCTGAAACCCTAGATAATTCGGCATGCCTCCTAGAGGCCTCCAAATGCTCCACAAAACCACTAGAATGATAGATCGGGGCTCGGTTACCTCCCTGGTGAAGTCCCAAGCGAAATGATGATCTGATCTACCAAATGGTTGAAGTCACTTTTTGAAGTGTGTTCCTCTCCTCCAATTCGTCCCATGCATCCAATAAATCAAATGGCACATAAAACTCCTCCAGAATGCACTAGATCTAATGGCCAAGGCCCTACAATGAAAACCCAGGTGCTAGAATCTCCAGAAGCCCTGCCAATCACCTGGAACGAACTTCCCTCAATGGAT
>SNQJ01S0244795.1:0-13237 GCA_010110895.2 Picea sitchensis
TGTTGATGACATGTTGTTGGTAGGAAATAACATGGATGTTATCAAGGAGGTGAAATCCCAGCTATCCTCCAAATTTGACATGAAGGATCTCGGTGCTGCTAACTTCATTATGGGAATCAAGATTAAAAGAGATCGTGCAAACATGAAACTTTGGTTGAATCAGAGAAAATATGTTGAGACGATATTGCAGAGGTTTAATATGCATGGAAGTAAACCAGTCAAGGTTCTTATTCCTATAGGTGTAAAGTTATATGCATATCAGTGTCCCAAGACACAGGAAGAATAAGAGGAAATGTCCCATGTTCTGTATGCCAATGCAGTTGGCAGTTTGATGTATGCAATGGTCTGTACTAGACCGGACATTATACATGCAGTGGGAGTTTTGAGCAGGTATATGTCAAAACCGGGGAAGGAGCATTGGACAGCAGCAAAGAGGGTCTTCGGGTATCTTCATGGCACTACCAGTTATGGATTGTGCTACCAAGGAAGACCAGTATTGGACAGAGTGCTGGACATACATGGCTTTGTTGATGCAGACTGGGCTGGAGATCTGGATCGCAGAAGATCTACAAGTGGGTATGTGTTTAACATCTTTGGAGGAGCAATCAGTTGGATGAGCAAAAGGCAGGCTATAGTGGCACTCTCAACTACAGAAGCTAAATACATGGCGGCCACTCATGCAAGCAAGGAAGCAGTATGGTTACAAAGATTGTGTTCAGGTATTGGGTTGGTACAACAAGCAGTGAGATTAGATTTTGACAGTCAGAGTGCAATATTCCTGGAAAAGACCCCATATTATCATTCGAAGACAAAGCATATTGATGTTCAGTATCACTTTGTGAGAGACATGGTTGAGGAAAAGAAGGTGTTGTTGGAAAAGGTTGACACTTTGAAGAATGTTGCAGATTCATTGACAAAGTCTGTGAGCATAGAAAATTTCTCCTGGTGTAGAGTAACAATGGGAATTTTTTCCCTGGATTGTTGACTATATAATCCCCTATACCCCTAGATGCAAATAAAACAACAAGTGGGAGAATGTTGGGTATGTGTTATATTCTTTGCATGTGTGTGTGTGGGTGCGTCAAATATGACAACTGCATCTAACGATCCCTCTAGTAGTGGTGTTTGTGTCATGTGAGTCAGGCGCTTTCCTAGGGGGGGGAAGGGTATGCCCCCCCCCTTGGTTACACGTAGTGTTCGGCAACGAGCGATAGCCTGGGGCCGACGAGGTTTGGGGAAGCACCCCGAATTTATTTTTTTTGGGCGGTTTTTGCTATTTTTAGCGGTTTTGTAAATTAATCCCGAATTAAGGGATTAGGGTTTTTGTATCTACGGAATACCTAAAAACATTGTATATATATTGTATGGTGAATGGTGAAATTTGAGATAATGAATATAAGAAATGTTTTCACGATTGAGGGTTTCCGGTATAAAAATCTTTGTGTACTCTGTATTTGAGCCATTGATTAAATTATGTTTTTCTTAAGAATCTATATGCATTGCTTTACTTCACAGGTTTAAAACTTACATGAGAGGTAAAAATGAGCTACTGGGGCATACAAATAGTTCAAATAGCTTGATAATTGTTAACATAAATACATCTCAATTTTAACTTATTAAATAGTTACTAATGAAATACCAATATTTATACTCGTATTCAATAATGTAAATTAAACATGAAATAAAGATAAGTTGCCAAAATTCAGAAATAGTTCTTCTAGTCGAAACAATTATTTAAACTTATGCATTTCAATAACAAAATCTAGTAAATAGTTACTTAACAGTTGTAATATCTTGGATATGTATATAAACTGCTAAATACTTGGGTCTCGAATTTAGATCTGATACGATGGGGGTTTTTTATTGAGTTTCAAAGGTTTCTAGATGTGTTTTGTTGTGTTTAATTGTTTTATATCATGCGTGCAATTACTTTTGGAACCAAAATGAACTCAACAACTCCATTAAGGAAAATAACAGTGATTACAAGCAATATGAGGAAAAATCAAATAAATGTCTTCAGTTATATCTGAACAAGAAACGATCTTAACTAGAATACAAAATATGAGACTAAGAAATACCAATAATAACATCAGATGTATGGATTTGATGGATGTGCTATAGATCTACTGCATATAAGGAATATTATGCTCCATGCAACTACAAATAAGTCAGAAAATTGTTGTTGCAAACTGGGAAATGCACCATGATGACTATACTCATCAGATCTGGTTGAGATCTATCTCATATGGGTTTTCGTGCTCCCTAGCACACTCTTCCAACCTCTAAGATGAAATAAAGACTTGTTGTTGCTTAGTCAGAACCCCAGATGAATACCTAGACCTCCACGCACTACAAACTGAGAAACTGGCACGATCTAGGAGATTCACTCATCCAAATATGATGACAATTGTCTCTAATGGTCTGCCCTGACTCCTCCTCATATGGTTTGGAATGAATCTATCTTTCCTTGAGTGGTTGGGCCTAACAACCTTCAACTGCTACAAAACTATCCCCAAAACCTCACACTACAACTGGAAAATCTATGCCCTTGTTGATACTAGAATTCTCTGTTGATATAATATGATCCTGCAGCTCAATGAAGAACCTATGTGGTCCTCCCGATGAAATAGGGTGTGTCTTTCAACACCAAACTCTGTCAATGGTGATGGTTTCATCCAAAAAGCCACCAAACAAGAAGGAAGTCACACGAATTCTCACTGGGTTCTAATTTCCAATTCACAATCTGCAATAATGAGAGAATATGAGCCCCTGTCTCTATTTTATACCCCTTTTCACCTTTTTCTATTGAAGTGACTTTTAATTCATCTTTAATATTCTCATAAAATCACTTTATTAATTTAATCACCCTTTTTACTCCAAAAAGTGATTAATTCGCCTTTATAATTTCTCCACCCACTGAAAGTCACTTTTCATCATCCCATCTTGTAGATATTTTCTACCTGGTTCTAATGAGCAATTACAATAAGGTATTTCACCAAGAAATAATTTCCAAATAGTACCTTTAGTGTAATTAATTAAAATATTCCCATTAATAACCTCGTTTTACGAAAATCATCGGAATGCAACGAAACCAAGAACAAGTTGTGCGGAAATGATCTTGATGATGAATAATGGTAAATAAACTAATTTGGGCCCCATAAAACTCATCCAAACCCTCTGATGTCACTGATGACATAGTCTCACCCCTCTGACTTGGTTGACTCAAGCCTCCTGAAGTGACTCTAACCGCATAATAAGGGAATCCAAAAATGGGGACATGGAAGTCCTCCCTTCCCAATTATTGCTTGTCCTCAAGCAATCCCATCAAACCATGACACTCCTCCAAATGAACCCAATTGAAACTGAACATGATACTTGGGTCCCAAATCAACCTAGAAGATGTGAATAATTCTCCTCTCAACTCACTATTCGGTGAGGTACTGACATAAAAGGTCTCCTATTGAATTTTATGATGGGTAGAGCAACATGGTACTACAAAAACTTGGTCAAACCCTCAACGAGTCGCTCTACTAGGGAGCCAATATCATGCATCTCATGATATCACTCTTGGAAGTAACAATCAACGTCCATAGAAAATGATCCTGACCTCAATGCCCACTCCAAGATAAACATGGGCTCCTTCATCTGAACATATTACCGCCAAAGTGAAGAACTACAAGACCTCATCGAATCACTAAGAAGTGAAACGCTCCCCTAAAAAATGAAGCTCAATGGAAAATCTGAATGATTTCCCCCTGCAAAGATCCACTCACCTATATCAGTCAATGAAATGCCCAGCCCAGTAATCCTAGGGTCCACGCTAACCTCTAAAAGGGACCATCATGTTGATGTTGCACCACTCTGGCCATGACTATCTGTCCAATGTACACATAATAGATCCCCCACTCCTGGAACCCCATGCTAAAATACTTGTAAAGACTGGGCCTACTATCAAGAAGAAGAATCTGTAAAGGTGTCCCTGCAGAACCAAAGTCTACAAATCCACTTCCATACTCGATCCTGGGTACCAAAAGAGAGAACTTGTCTCACCATATAGGATGAATCCTAGAAATCCCTCTCACGAAAATACAAGAATGAAGTAGACCACTCGTTGGCACAATGCAGTGCATCAATAAGTGAATCAAACTACCGACCAATTGAATCCTCGGATCCCATAGCCAATTTGGAATTCCACCACTTCCAATTCCCACTAAATTTTTTTGCACCATACTGATAACTGTCGCAATCTAGCTAAGCCAATATATTAAACCATGTATGCAACCAACTGATGAAAACTAGATACTAGGAATCAACCCTGTGTTGACTAATATGTCCTGATTCTACCAACCCACACAGAGAAATCTGCCATCCTCACTCCCAAAAATGTATGCAGGAAAATCCTGGAGTTTAGACACCCCATCGAAAAATAGCTATGTCTCCTGTGGTGCCTCAAACTCATACAAATTCTCGGAATTCCCTGCCCAATATGTATCATACGTCACCCTCATGACCATCTCCCTAAATGTGGACTCGAAGACTAAATATGGGTCATCTCTATAGTATATCATGTCATCCCTCGATCTACCTTTGTCAACCTGTGCACTGTCCACATGCTCCAAATGGAGAATATTTGTCATATCTATAACGGCTCAGGGCTCATCCAACTACCTCACATAATCCTCTTATGTCCTATTGTACCTAATGAGAGCATCAAGGAACGGTAGCAGAAACTTCCATGACTGTATGCCTGACTAGAAAGTGTCACATACATTGGTCAATCCCAAGGGTATGACCAAGAACTCATCCATGCACACCGGTGGAATATCTGAGCAGTCACTCGAACTCCGCACTACTCCCATGCCATCATACGCATCCAAAGGTGTCTCCTCACACTGATGGTGAACCCTACTCTCTCCATCATCATAGGTATTACAGTTGTTGTTGAGAGTACGGCCTCTAGAGTCCACGTACTACCACAAAAGTATGGATTGTCCTCCTATGGACCCTCCATGCTCCATCAAGTGAGAGTATGACTCTCCCCTGAACTCCATTGTCTCCCACTGTATACCACTGTACCTATTTGCATAACACTTCATACCACTGCACACCATTGATACCACTACATGCCACTGCATATCATTATTTATCATGTATGTGGCATTGTATCAATCACTACACTAGTGTTAGTTGAACCTGGATCCCAAATGGATGTGTCCTCATCTGTAATATACATGTCCCCACCATACATGGATGCATATACTTCCTTGTTGGCTGGTCCATAAGGTATATTCTCAATTGTCTCATCAGTGATCATGCGTTGAGCCTTCAATGGGCTCTCCAAAAGAAGTGGCTCATGATCCCATAATGCAAAACATGTGCATAACCAGAAACCTTTAGGTCATACCTCTTTGCAAATTCTTGCAAACCTAAATGCTCATCATGTTCAACCATCACACAAGGCTTCTCCATCAAATAATAAATTCCACTCACATCCTACTGTGATATGGCTGTCATATATGATTGATTGTCTGATGTGGAGGATCAGGGGTGTATCCAACTCAACTCCATAAAAATATACTCAACTTGCATCTCTGATTCTTGAAGGGCCTTTTGCGAGCTCTTCAAGGAATGATGGGTAATCTCAAGCTCCTGGGTAAGTCTATAAACTTCCTTCTCCTTTCCTTTAAGTGCATCATGGTACATCTCACCAAGCATGATAATATGATATCTATTGGAAAGTAGGTGTAGGTGGTTAGACTTCATTACTTCCACTACTTCTCTAAGTGCCTTAAAATCCATAAGGGGTGACTCTCCTCCAAAAATATCATGTGACCTTGAATCTCTCCAACAACAATATGCCACCAAGGTATGAGTTTCCTTAAAAAAAATTATGGAAGCCAAAATCATGCCCTCACTCACCTTCAATTTCCCTATCAAATGATGTGGCTCATGGGAACAATCCTCCTCAATCAAATTTTATGATCTGTCTTCTTCCTCGCACTTCTCAAAATCATCTCTTTCCTTTGTAAATAACTCATGAGAAGGGAGATCAGCCTCCAAAGGTAACTCTTTCAACGCTAAGTCCTCATCATACTTAGGTGTACTCACACCCAAATAGTCATAAGCATCATAACAATGATAATATGTTGACATTGATAGGGTACAGTATCACATGGGCTATTATCCTGACCATCACATATGTTAATTTCATTACTCGCATAGGCCAGCTCTAATGGTGTATAAAATATTGTTTCCCTATCATCCTCATTCCACACATGCCTATCATAAATAGGTGCATTCTCATCCAAAAGTTCAATATGTCCTTCATGACCCTTCAATGTATCCCTTATGATTTTAAAGGAATCCTCATCCCTTGCTAATTGGGGCTCATACCACTCGGGATGTTTGATGGTGCAAAATTATTTGAATGTCATGGCTATGTAAAATGCCTCACCAAGCACCATATACTCCCTCAAACAATATGTAAACTCCTCACCTTGTGCCCACTGATTTGCCAAATATTGATCCCACTGATTTTCCATCTGAATTTTCTTCTCATTGAATACCCTTAGGCTAGTAAGAAAACCAGCTCCGATACCACTCTAATATCCCAGATCCCGAATCTAGATATAAACTGCTAAATACTTGGGTCTCGGCTGTAGATCTGATATGATGGTGGTTTCTGATTGATTTTCAAAGGTTTATGGATGTGTTTTTTTGTGTTTAATTGTTTTATATCATGCATGCAACTATCTTTGGAACCAAAACAAACTCGACAACTTCATTAAGGAAAATAACAATGATTACAAGCAATATGCAGTAAAAACAAATAAATGTCTTCAATTATATATGAACGGGAAGTGATCTTAATAAAAAACTAGGAAATTTATATTATAAAATGACTACAACAAAAGCTATAGTTGGTATTACATCCATGTTATGTTCAAATCGATTCAAACTTACTACATTGTTGTCCTTAACCAGACCTACTACCATCTTGCAACACAAAATGGCTTGGATTTTAAATGAATTAGTCGAGACTTTCTTAGTACTATAGACTCTATATAAGTGCCTAAAATTCAAATTATGCAAAAATACATGAAAACTAATAGATTGAATATCTACTAGAAGCATCATATGGACTTGTGCTTATAGGTACATTATCTTGTTTAGTTGTTGCCATCTCTTCATCAAATTGGTTCATTGCTTTTTCTCCCAAACTTTCACCTCTGGATGATCGTGCTACTGTATTCTCAATTGATGTTATTGACTTCTCCCCTTTACACAAATTCAAAGCTAGATTATGAGGAAGACTACATCTTTCCTCAACTATTGTTATATGTTTCATCAAATCGATCAATGAACCCGTTATATCAACCATCTGAGATGAAATTATTTATTCTAGTGCATGCAATTTAGAAGCCATATTATAAATGGAGGAGTGATTATAGTGCACTTTCTCCTCATGGCTTCTTAGATCCAAATGTATTTCTTGGATATCCCAAGGATCCATTTGACGCTCAAATAAACCCAAATCAGCAACAAAAAAACTACTAACTACACCTACCTGAAACATCCCCCCATGGAAATGACTTTGCACTTGTAGGAGCTCAAACTCAACCATCCAATGAGCACCAAATACTTTGTGATATTGAAAGACACCAGGGAGGAGGTTCCCATGGAAAACCTCTTTCCTCTAGCAGTTGAGATAAAGTAAAAACCCACAAGAAACTAAAAACAAAGCCGAAGAACACCCAAAGGAGCCAAACACAAACATAAACCATTATCCCACAATGTTCTTGTAGAGCAAGCATCAAGGAAAGAAAATCATGCAAAAATAAAGGCTGGAGCATGTAACAATTAAGCATGTGTCCCTACTTGATACAATTTGTATGTGAGGTGAATGTGAGTTGGTGCACCATGTACTAGGTTATATTAACTACAAGCCTAGCCATCTGAATTTCCTCATGCCCAATTAAATCCTTGCATCATTTCATTGACTTAAGGAAGATTAAGGAATAGATTGATGTTCTAATGTTCCATTTACCATTAAATCCACAACTTTTAGCTTCGCTCCATAGTTGGTCGAACGATCTGTCCCATTGTTGATCTCACATACAAGATGAAAGAATGATATGGAGATGAGGGACTTTGATTCTCGTTTGATTCTATCTATAATGGATGATAAAGGATAGTCACCAAAATTGGAATTATATACCATGTGTCTAATAATAATTTTAGAGTCTCCTATTATAGAAAAAGAATTCACTCGCATTCCCTTAGCTATTTCGAGTCCTTTCCATGGGGCATAGGATTCTACCCTATTTTTGGTTTCATTACCTACCCCCTAAGAGAAACAATTTCTTAATGTTCCTCTAAGATCAATGATGATCCCCATGCACCTGCCACCCCAAAGAAACCACACAAATTAAAAGTGAAAACAATCATGTATTTTTTTTGTGTTCCATGAGGCTAAGGAATTTCTAACCATGGGTGTTAATTTTTCAAGTTATACATCTAGTTCCTAATTCAATTTAGACTCCGCCTCATTAGAAATTTTATTTTGACCAAATCTAGATGTAGTAATCATATCACTTATATTTATTATTAGTTGGGTTCAAGATAAAATTATCCAAATGGAGCTAGCTCAACTCACAATTCTTAATCCTTATTGAGGAAACACCTTACCTATAAATTGGGTCCACTTTATCCATTTTTTTCTAGGAGGCTAAATAGCAAGGGAATGCCCAAGACAAGCTACAAGGCATATTACCAATTCACCCCCCTCCAAAGTCTAATAAGTTTCATTGTGTTGCCTCAACATTTCACCATATAGCAAAAGAATGATCAATTGACATGCCATTGATATTAAATATTTTTCACCAATAAGTGTATAAAGAGGGAATGACCATCACAACTACCTCCCAACCTCCATAGTTCAATAGACCTACTAATGGGCCTATGTTTTGGACATTTTAAACTAAATTTTCCTTTTAACCATCCATCATTTTGCCTATATTCTAATCATCCATTTTTTTTTCTTAGTTTGAATATGAAATGCCTTGAGCTATATTCATTGAATTTATAAATTTCTAATATATTTGTGTTAAGCTTAGGGAAGTGGTATCTTATCTGAATTTTCTATATGGTTGTGGAATATGCTACACAACCATTTTCAATTGCTAATGAACCTAATAAGGTGGAATACAATATTGAGTGGTCACGGAAGATGTTGCAAAACTATTGCCAGTTGCTACCAAACATATGGACATGGATGACTCACCTCTAGTAATTCATATATGGATAAGACTACCTATTTTACCTAAAATTCTTTTATCTCAAAGCATGGACCAAATAGTGACCAATGAAACGAGCCAACATTGAAATTTTTACAAATCATGCTTACTCTAGAGAATCTTCTCTTGGTTTTAAGAATAATATTTTATGTATTAAGCAATGGAAACCACATGAAGGTGGAAGCTCATATGCACCCTCCCCCCCACACCACCCACACAACACTCTCAACTCCCAATACCCAATCTATCTAGTGGAAAGAAATGACATTAACATAGTATAACAAATTGGTTGACATCTAGAGAATGTTTGCAAAAAATGCGTTCCAATATGCCTAACATCAATTCCATGTAGAGACCCACACCATTTCCCACATGTAAATTAGATCAACATTTATGCTCAACCTCACTTTCTACTTTGATCAATAAACTAGCCCTAAATATGCCATATATGATTCAATCAATTACCATAACTCGTTAAATTCATCAAATCAATCCCCTGGGACCATTAAAAATTTCAAAATGACAAGATCAACCATGAGAATTTCCTAGCAATTAGTTTGTAAACAAATCAATCCTAGACACAAATTCCATAATTCAAGTATGCAATCCATACCAATGACCATTCACCAATCAAATTTTGAATTAATGTACTATAAATCACATCTGTCATACTTAAAAGCACCATTTATGCATTATACAATTCAAAAGTACTCAATAGATCATTGTTAACACTCCCTCACAAAGTATCTTCACTCCAGGTATTGACACTATGTCATAAACTATCTTCTTTTCATGTTTTTTGTTTGTTCATTTATGTTTCTATTTACATGTTGTTATACACTATATCAACATCTAGTGTTCTACATTGTTTGTATATTTAAGGTGTTCAGTAGTCATGGCAAGAGGGAATTATGTTGCTTGTACAAGGAGAGAAAGAAGGACAATGATAAGGGTTTCCCAGCCACAATTGTTGGCACCCTATTTTCTAATTTTGGGACTCCTATGTGATACTAGAGCTTGCACACCTTGGTTTCAAGTTGCACACCATGTTGATGAACCATGCATAAGGTTTTATTGTGTGCTTTCCAATAATTAATTTTTGCAATATCTATGTTGCTTTGTAACTGGCCATTGATGTATATATAGGGTTAGAGAGGGAAGAGACGCAGTTACTAGTTGTCGGTACTAGTTGCTAATTGATATTGTTGTTATTAAGTCCCGATAGTATATTTGTGTTATTGTTGTAGATAAGAAGAGATAAGGAGAATTATATGTAATGTCTCTATTAGAATGAAATGAAATGGACCATGTGTTGATTCCTCCTTCAAAATGTTGAGTATTTTTATTTCTATGCACTATCGTTTCTATCTATTATCTTCTATGGATGACAATTGATAATGTGAAGGTTTACTAAACGTTTATGATTCATGTATGGTTTTTGTATCAATTATATCTATATCTATAATGTTCACTAGTGTCTCAGGTGAGACCTAACCCTTTCGAGGATATTGAAAATGTTGACACCAGTGAACTCTAGTGTTTCTTTAAGTTTTGGGTCTTTTAAATTGTAATTATTTTATGGATATTAGGTTTTTCCCATTGCAATTATATAAACATGTCAAAGTGTTAAGCATTGCAATTATATAAACATGTCAAAGTGTTAAGCCACAAGTTAGAAGTGAAAAGGCCAAGGGATGTATCCATTTAGTTCTAGGAATAATCAATAGTTATCATGCATCAATTGTTCCGACTTTATTCGAACATGTCTTTGCACCTCCCTAGTGCAATTCAAGTTTTGCTTGGTCTATAGATACCATTATAACTAAGTGGTTGATGGAGTTACAATTAACAAACAACATGGTCAATAACTTATATCGTATGGAAAAAATAATGTGAAGCAATATAATGACATTATAAATAAGACTATATGGTCATTCTTCTTTAGAGGATATGGTGATACAATGTTTGCATTGTATTGTGGAGAAAATGGTACAAGGTGGTTTAAACGGATATGAATTATTTTATATGGTGTGAATGATGTGTGCCTTTTATAGTCAAACAATATCCAATATTAACTCAATTTTAGATGGTACAAGAGCTCTTAATGAAATTGTATAAGGACTTAGTAATTTTAGCATAAGAAGGAGCTTAACTCAGTTTTAGATGGCAAGAGGGATCTTAATGAAATGGTATAAGGGCTTAGTAATTTTAGCTCGAGAAGGTGATATTTACTCTAATGCCTAACTTACTCTAAAAAAAATTTAGAGATGGCATTGATTTCCTTAAAAAACCAATGTTCCTAGTTAGTTCAATGCAAAATTGACTCATCGATCACATTACTATTAAAATAAGATCCAACCTCAAACTATGAAGGCTCACAAATGAAATGATGGATGACATTTTTAAAATATTGTTTTAGAAAACATCATTATAACTAATGATACAAAATGTCAATTAAGTGTACCTCAAGTGGTTGTGATGAAAAGTTATTATGCTCACCACCTAGGTTCATATCCCACCTTCTAACATGTATTATGTTAGTGGGTTGATTTTTTTTGAACGATCACTGTTAAATTTTGTA
Source organism: Picea sitchensis (assembly GCA_010110895.2). Classification (NCBI taxonomy): domain Eukaryota; kingdom Viridiplantae; phylum Streptophyta; class Pinopsida; order Pinales; family Pinaceae; genus Picea; species Picea sitchensis. Next base: position 11,878 of record SNQJ01S0244795.1, read on the forward strand.
TTAGAAAGTTGTTGCAGCCTCACTGAACAACACAATAATACAAAAAAAGATAGGATTGTCCCACAATATATGATTCAAGAATTTTCCAAAAACTTGAAGATTAACTACAAAAAAAAACATTGTTAACCTTCACAAAGGATGTCCAAAATACTAGTATAAAGCCTATACTAGACACTTAGAACCAAGCATACTTTGAAAAACATAATAGAACCTGGAATTAATGAAAAAAATGCTTGTTGTGTGCTTCCTCTTGTTCCACAAGAGAAGGTTGGGGATCTTGTTCCATGCCAACCTCTCAAAATCCTTTTGTTGAACCCCCCTCCCAATATATATTTCCAATAAAAAAAACCCTTATTTATACCATATATACCCTAATTTTACCAAATAACCATTTTAATAGCCCCCAATACCTATAAACCCCCTAGTACCCCACACCCCGCCCCCAAATATCTACAATATATTGACTCTATTTTTTACAATTTAAAAACCCACTTTATGAATGGATGTAATGAGATATTGGTCAACAAGGTGAAGCCCTCATGCTAGTGAACATACTCCTCCTCTTTGATTTCCTCAACACTTGAACTTATTGATATTTTGAAATTTGAGACAATTGACTAAGAGATCATAGACAATATTGAAACTAGATGACATATTATATTGCACTCAACCTCTAAAGTTTCAATTTGTCTCTTGTATTGTAACAAGGTCTCCATTAAGACTACATACCCATTATTATGTTTTTCCTCCCATGCATGAATTTTGCTTGTAGTAGATAAAATATAAGTCGTATTATATGTTATAAGGTTGTTTTGTCTTCGCAAGACACCATGGATGTCTATAATTTCACACAAAGGGAAATGCCTTGAGTGATTAATGAAATTCAAACTCCAAAGAAATCGAGAAAACTTATTATAATTCCCATTTTTTAAGTCCTCTACTAGTGTTAAGAACTATTTGAATTCCCACACCAACTTGATTCCAGAAAACATAAAGGGGACAGGATAAAACTAAATATTTATGATTAGGATAACTGTGATTAACCTCCACTTGTGCTAGGGTTGAGAAGGGGAGCTCCATATAAACACCAAATATAGGCTAAGAAGAGGCACTTCTAGGTTGTGCTTGAATTGATGGGGAAGGATGTAGCTCAAAAGAAACAAGAATCCACCACCCAATTCAAGCATGGAATGATACACATCAAGACTATAGGACTCCATTACCACACCTAAACCAAAGTTCATGATAAAACCTAATTGAAAAGGTCACTCCTTCATTAAACCCAATATGTGATATGGTATAAGGGTTATGATGGCCTTAGATATTTTTCCTCTTACCTTAAATTTGATGGGCCATTTGG
>SNQJ01S0244796.1:11608-24845 GCA_010110895.2 Picea sitchensis
GATCATATTCATAAGTTTATTTGACAAAACGTTCCTCTCATTGTCTTCAAAATTAACCTAATAGTAGGGCTGACGTCACCCTAAATCTGCATAGTGACGCAACAACAATATTGGTGTATGAGCACATTTATTGCATTGTGATATAACAAGGATTGATTTTATACATTGAATGCAAGTATCATTTTGTACTTATTGAAGAAGTATTATAAGCCTTTGTCTTTATTTGCAATCATTGACTTCGTCAATAATTACATTTATTGTTGCTGATATGTGTTAAAGATAGTCATTAGTGTTTGAAGTACTAACCACTGCAGCACATTCTTTTAGTTTTATTTGCCTTGTCTTGCAAACAGGTGCCATCCAGTGGAATATCTTCTCTTTGACTATCCATATGGCAGTAATCTGTGAAGGGAAAGCTTACCTTGACCTTTGAAGCCTGAAACCCTTGATCCTTTTCCTTCAGAACCCAGATTACTAGGGACGTCTCCCTTGGGATTAGCCACCCTAAATAGAAAGAGCTCCCCATCGAGGTGATAGTGGGTGGGGAAGCTCTTGTTACGCCAGTTTGAGCCTTGACTTCAAGCTACCTAAACCTTTCCTACAAACTGTGCGATAACAGTACCAACAATAATCAAGTGTTTATTAAACTAGGAATAATAGAATTCTAAAGATTGCTATTATAGTTACAACACTTACTTAAATTGCAACAATATAAAGAAATATCAAACCTGATATGCAAACGTGGAGTTTAGCTGGTGCTGTCCCACTTGGGTTGTCTTCTATAGTTTCCTGATCTTGTGCTTGAATAAAAGATCCCTTATCCTGCAAACAACCTCAAGATAGTGATACAGTTTAAACATATACAAGTACATACCTCCGACAAACAACGACACCATTCGGCAGCAGCGACAAGCAACGACTAACCCTAAAACTTCAAAGTGCTCCAACTTGTAGTCCGGAGATAGCTGGAGATGTGCTAGGGTAAGGCGCACTAGGACAACCAAAAATTTAGTCCCAATACTTCACATAAACTTTTCATTGCAACTGGTACTACAACTGGTGCTACAATTGGAACTGCAACTGGTGTGAAGGAATTGGCACAAAGGAAATGGCACTGCAAACCTAGGGTTTTATGAAGAAACCCTAAAGGATCTTCCTTCTAGCGGTTAGACTGTTACGAAGGAAACCAACTCTGATTCCATGTTGAAATTTTGGTATGCTTGTTTAACCATAGACAATGTCTAATCATTGTCACCCAACTATAGTCATTCACATATGCCACCCCTGAGCACACTAACCTTTACTTAGATAGATTCCATTCACAAAGCAACTCCAATCAGATAAACCCTAGCACAAGTGCTAGCTCAACCAGAAATAGCACCACAACTGCAGCAACTGCACCATACAAAGTTAGCGCACCTCCTCAAGGGGTAGCGCACAAGAGAGAGATACCAAAAGACTGAACAAGAATAAACTATGCAGCTGCAACTTCTGCACCACTTCCTCCAAACTTGCGCCTTGCTTCTGTGTAGTTGGGAGAGTGTGAGTGAGTGAACAAATGAGACAAGATGTCCTCTATTTATAGTCTTCTTGGCCACTAGACTGGGCCGACTTCTTCTCTGGACACGTGTCTTTTCATTATTACTTTATTCTTCTGGGCTGACTTCTCTTCTAGGGTATTTCAATATCTGTCCAATGGATCTCTTGCTTTTGGAATCTTCTCCACATCTAAGAAAGGTCATCTAGGAGGGAAAGATCCTCCCGCAGCTACCAAAACATCAACAATTTATGCTCATAAAGTACTGTAGAATGCTGTTTAGTCTACTGCATTACTGTTGAAGTTACTGGAGGTTGAAATATGAGTTTGACTAAGTGTGTGAAGTAAGTCACAATATATTTTAACAAAATGGTTTAAAATATAATCAACTATGTTATGTGCCTCTGTCCAAAGACACATGGGCAAGTCCATGTCATGAACCATGGTAGAAAGGGTCATCATTGGGTGCTTGCTGCGTCCTCTCAATCCTATTCCCGACTTAGCTGTTTCAATGATGGATATGTTGTTCCTCTATACAACCCCATTTTGGTGTAGGTTGTATGGCATCGTTAGTTCCCTCTTGATCCCTACTTGCTTACAAAAAAAACAATCTCCTTGTAGGTGTTCTATTCTCCATTATTCGATCGAAGCACTTTGATTTTCTTCCCTGTCTAATTTTCAACAAAGGATTTGAATTCCATGAACTTGCTGAACACTTCATCCTCAATATTCATAAATTAAATCTAGCTCTTGCATGAGGAGTGATCAATAAATGAAACATAATACATACTACCTATCAGTGAAGAGGAATACATTGGCCCAGATACATTTGAATGTATCAACTCGAGGATCTTTCTTGATCTTTGCTCATTGGATGGAACAACAACCCCTTTGAATGCTTGTTGAGTGCACAACCCTTGCACACTCTGGTCTGCTCAATCTTGAAGTCTGGGAATCCTTGCACCATATCCTAAGAGAGGAAGTGCTCCATAGTGTAGTTGACTAAAGCATTTGTGCCACATCTCGCACTACTTGTCTGGCATGCACTAGGGCATCATTCTTCACTGTATCAACAAGTAGCTTTTAAAGGCCTCCTCACACTCTGTCCAAAAATCAACCATGTTCTTGGTTGCAATATCTGATAGTGTACTGATGATCATCAATCTAAACTAGACACTTCAAATCTATGATAGCTGAAACAAAAAGAACATCATGTAGAAACATAACATCATGCTACTCAAGAACATCACTTGAAGGCATCCAAAAAGAGATGAAGCCCATTCCAGTGACTGTATTTAAGATAGTACATTGGTGAGAAATTTTCATGTGAATGATTAGATATATAGGAATCACAATGAATCCATGTGGAGAGTTGAAAAAATTAAAAGACAAGATGACTGTAATGACAAGATGGCTAGATGCAACTTGAACATGCGCCCTATTTATTACTATATTCCTTCTCTATTCATAGAGGGAAGAATTCTTTAGTATGAATCTAGGCTAGGTGGTATATCCCAACACTAGGTACTTAACAACAACTTGAATGTCGGTTTTTTTCTTCATAGTTACCATATGATTCTTCACGTCAGGTTATGTAGTCTACATTTTTGTCAATGACTATTTGAAACACCCTAGAAGAATGGTGTTAGAATTGTGTATAACACAAATTTCATAACACATAGTTTTCTTTATCGAACACAATCTCACGATGCTAATTAGATATTAACCAAACACTATATATATTTTAATAAGACACTGCCTTGATTCCCATGACACAACTATGACACACATGACACATGCCATATTCTAGCAATGCAATTAAGGTGCAACCATGATGAAATTTTGACAGAAGGTGTGGAAACATCATGCAAAGAGAAAATGACAATTTTTTTGAATGTTTTGTGCAAAAATGATGCAAATTATTGCAAAAATGACACAAATTCGTGAAATTAGCAGATGCTAGCAAAAAACCCGAGTGAGAGGAGAGTGGGCTATAGCGACACAAATCAGTGATGCTATAAACCCATATTGTAGTAGTTCCTAGTCCCACACCTCTAATTTGTTTATTGTGAAGTTTATATCTGCCCCTAAGATGACTCTCTTATTCTTTAAACAATCTAGAGAGAAGAAATCCTCCCCAAAAGATTTCCTTTCCTCATATGGCTTATAACAATTTATCACAAAGATCTTCTGCCCTAGCTCTTGAACTAAGAATTCTATACATATACTTGATACAAGGAAAGAAGGATTTAGGGGCCTTGTATTTTTCCTCCCAATTAATAGTCCACTTGAATTTCCTATTGCACCTACTATGAAACGCGTTCCACTCTATAATTTTTTCTAGGGCCCTACCATCTTCTTCCCTTCTCCCATTGCTTCTTACGACAAAATAACATACGGTTTGCATAACTCCACCAATCTTACCACTTGTCATTGTCACATATGTGGCATTGCTATGCAACTCCACTTGTATGCCAACATCTTGTTTCGGAAACTTACTGAAGATCTTCAAGTCATATGTCTCGATGTTCCACTGTCCACATGTCAACCAACACTAGAAGTGGTATTAGTGGAAAGGCTTGAAACTGTTGAGTTTTGTACCTTGGGAGGTGTTTCCCATGTGCTTGTGACCTCCTTAGCACATGTGGGATGGACATTACACTTTGTACCTTGTACTTTTGTCTAATTTCACTTTGACTTTGTCTAAAGTGAAATTTAGTCATTTTTGGCGTAAAATGACTATTAATTCACAAAAGGGGTGAATTAGAGACATAAAGTTGACTTAGGAAACTTAACCCAAAGTGGGTTATTGATTTAGATATTTATGAGGAGATCTCAACCATTGATTAGATGGGAGATGAGATGATCTCCACCATTCATATCTTAGGTTTCTTTATGCATGTCAAAGAGGGGCGCAAAGGGTGAAGGAAGCATTCATTCTTCTTTTGTTCATTGTGAGAGGAGCTCTTGGAGAATGAGCATAAGGTTTGTTGCATGAGGATGCTTGAGCTTGGGTGCTAGCTTTCATGGAGGGAGGCTTGCATCATCTACCCTTGTTTATTTAGTGGAGAGGTTCTACTTCTAAGGAGGGCACATTAGTTGTGGGAGGACTTCTAGTCATCAGATTGCAGTGAGATCAGTTGCAGAGGGAGGCAATCCAACAGAGCTTCATTCCTGTGGAGGGGTTTTCAGATCTGAGCTTACAGTTTGCAGTTGGAGTAGTTTCAGTGGATTTGCCAGCTTGTATGTGGGGCGCACTTGGAGACTTTGGGCTTGTATATCAGCTCAGTTTGGGCTGCTATTGTATCAGGTTCCATTATATATTGTACTCACTTTATTCCATCTTCTGCTTTCCTCATATATACATATATATTCCAAACTGGTTTTCCCCGGGGGGGGGTTTTATCCGGGGTCATGTTGACCAAAAATACTTGTGTACAAAATGCATGTGTTAGTCTCTTAGATCTGTTTATTTTCAGCTGTAAAAATCTATAGGTGTGTTATATTTATTTTGGTATGCATGTGCTAACATATGGTCACTAAAACTACATGCTAGAGCACCCAAAATCGCAAATATAACTGTAACAAATCAGCAAGATGTTCTTGGACTGTTGGCTGTTATAAAACAGCAGCAAATACTTTATTAGATAGTTGAAACTTAGAGCCTATCTGTGGTCAAAGACAGACCCAGTAGGCAAGCTTGATAGGACCTGAAAATATTCAGAAACCGCTAGAGAAAGTGGTATCAAACTTGGATGTTAACTCATCCATTATGGCAGAAGCTTTTGCACTCCTTGCAAACTACTTCCACTGTTGCTTACCCTTTCCTTTCTTCTTCTCTTGACATTTATTAGGACAGAGTCCCATTTTGTGATGCTAAAAACCGTATATGTAAAAAATAACATTGACAAAAAATCATCGAGGGTCTGGACATTGGTAAAAAGGTAGGTAAATAGAAGAAGCATTAAAATATACAAAATTAATTCACTTTTTATTTTATTTTTTTAAAATATAAACCGATGACAACATCAAATAACCACATTGGCACATAAATATGAAAAAAACACTAATATATAAGATGTATAGAATGCCAAATGATACATTAAACATCGACTACTGATACTGAACCTTGATAGCTGCACATTCAAGACTAATAAATACAAAATTACATCAAATATATAATAAATCTGTCTCATCATCATGCATTCTCAGATGTCTACGATGATTAATCTAGTAACTAACTATAGACAAAGGTAATGGCTTGTGCTCTCATAGAAGAAGGCTTGTGGCCAGAGACAAATTGCCATTGGTGGTTGTCTCACTGTATCTAGAAGGTGGTATTGACTTTGGCACGTTAAGTTTCCTCATTCTCAGTCTTGTTCTTCCCACTGAACAGTTGTGGGGCATCCTTCTACCCCTGATTCTTGCTTCATGTGTAATCACACAGGTGCCTCCTTCATAATAGGGCTCTCAATCTCCACCCTCCACCATGCAAATTTTATGGTGGAGGGTGGAGACCGAGAGCCCTGTTATGAAGAAGGCACATGTGTGATTACACGAGAAGCAAGAGCCAGGGGTAGGAGGATGCCCCACAACCGTTCAACGGGAAGAACGAGACTAAGAATGAGGGAGCTTGATGTGAAAAAGTCATATATTCATGTACATCAATGTATATCAAACCATTAGACACCAAATATGCAAAGTTTGCTCATGTATATAGCATTTAATGGTGAATATAGCAAACTAGCACTAAGTGCAATACTTATTTGAAACAAAATTCATTAACATAAAGGATCTAAATGGCCTCCATAGTCCAAAAACGATCGTGCTACAACACATAACTTTGCATCATCCCTTACATTGGGATCCTTTGCCTCCGCCTCGTCCTTTAGCTTGTGCCTCTGTTCTCCAAGGACATTAGTACTAACGTTTGGTGCTACTTGTGGATCCAAGTCCATCCATCTTGTTTTTAATTGGGTCAGCACCCTCCAATGTTGATGAAAATGAGGCAGGAAGATTACCATGCCTAATTTGTGGTTTTCGCTTGAGTGAGGGGAACATTTTTACTAAGATCATGACAAATGAGTTCAACCTTCAGCACCACCAACAATGGGGTACATAGAGGGCTTGGTTCTCTTGATTAAATGCCAATCCCATACCCTCATACATGATGGAATCCATTGTTCAAATGCTGCAATCTCGCCAATACTGAAATCTTGAAAACTGTTAACTTTGCTAAATTTTGAATGGGATATGAAATTCTACTTTCTTCATATGAAGTTCGATGATGTTGGAACAACTTTCAAATGTCTTAGAACTATTAATCCATGTTGTCAAACTCAGACTCTTTTAAGACTCTTTTCGTCGGTGACTTGGGAAGACACTTCGACTCTTATTAGACTTGATAAACAGAAAAAATACACAAAATATGGTGAATTTTGTGCACAAAAAATATACTAATTACATTTCAAATCCATATAAGTTATAAAACCATAGTCTATGCAGAAATTCATAAGATCATCTCATAAAATATCATAACACAACATTTGGCACTCTATATTTATTTCCAAAATGAAAATAGTGAACTAAAAGATGATTCCATGATCAAATTCACAAATATTACTCAATTCAACTACATAACTTATAGTCTCATAACATAATTAGAAAATCAAATAAGACAGTGTCTCCAAGTCCAATCTTGAGTCTCATGCATGACTACAAGAATATCTAGAATAAACCCTTGAGGAGCTAGTGCCAACATCATGAGACTGAAACAACTGTGATGCAGGTGTATCTGGTGTTTCCATTTGAGAGAATGGAACACTAGAGAGATCTTGAGTCTCTTCATCAAGCCAACTCAAATCATCAGCAGGAGATTCATCCTCCAAGATCCAATCAGAGGCTAGATCAATCTTATCTAATAAAATTGGATCCAGTTCCTTTGCTCGCAATTGTTTTGTGAGCATTCAAAGGTTGTAGTAGATGAAGACCAACTTCTCTAGCCGCTCATGCTCCAACTTGTTGCGCTTTTTGGTGTGGATGTGCTCAAATACTGACCAATTGCGCTCGCAACCTGAAGCACTGCAGGGCTGAGTCAGAATCTGATGGTGAATTCTTGTAGTTGTGGTGTCTCAGAGCCACAATCTATCCACCAATGGGCTGTTATAAAAAAAGCAAAGATTACAAGTTTTGCAATGAAAAACTTGAAAAATAAAACTAGCAAAATTACAATGTAACGATTTACAAATTCAATTTTACCTGGCATTTTCTTCTCCCTGAGACATTGGGTTGAGCTAAATCCAAACATGCCAGACAATTCCTTGTACATATCTTGCTGTATATTGATTTGGTCTTGTGTGCCTTGATCTGAGTACATCCTCTCAATGGATATCATCACACCTCTCATCACCTTGTGATCTTTTTGAATTTTAGACCCCTCATTATAGAATATGCTTGGATTGAGAAATGCTCCCATTGCATGCAACGATGAATGTAGTTTCCTGTCCCACCTGGAATCAATAATTTCCCATATAGGGAGATATTTAGATGAATCCCCCTTATAGAAAGTATTGATGGTCTCTTTGGCCTTGTTCACGCCCTCATAAATGTATCCCATTCGAGGTTTGTCTCCATCCATGATCCTCAACACTTTCCCAAGGGGCTCAGTCATGCTGACAATCTCGGTGACTTTCTCCCATAAATTATCTTTAAAAAGAGTCACTTTCACAGCAATTGTATCTAGTTTTGTGCTTCTTTTCCAAAATAGCCATCGCTGGCTACAAAACATCCATCTCAATGCTTAGTACCCATTCAGAAGGCTTTGGAGGGAGAGAAAGTTTGTGGCAAAGCATGTGACAGTGGGGTGACTGGGCTTGCTCTCTGTGAACTTTCTCATATGGTTCAACACCCGAGCATGGTTATAAATGTACTTGGTTATTTGTTTGCACTCATGTACAATATCTTGAACCCACTCCAACTTCCCTATGTCCTTCAAAATTAGATCTCTGCAATAGGCAGCACATGGGTCCAAAAAATAGTAGGGTATTTTGCACATAGCAATTTCTGGCTGCCACATAATTTGCAGTGTTGTCTGTGATTACTTATACAATATGTTTAACCCCAACTTCTTCCACAACATCCGCCAACAGTGAATATATCAGATTTGCATTCTTTACATGTGAGGATGCATCAATGGATTTCATGAACATGGTTCCTTTAGGGCAAGCCACGAGAAAATTGATGATGGTTCTACTCCTCTGATCTGTCCAATGTCCACCCCTCTGACAAAATTATGTAACCTGTACTCTCCCATGAGCTTTTAATGCCTTCCAACTGTGCCTTCACACACTCCAACTCCTCGTCTAGATCTTTCCCCTTAAGTGCACCATTAGATGGGGCTTTGTATCCAGGGCCAGCGTTTGCAATTGCATCTACCATGGGCTGATAAAAAAGGATACTTTGCAAGGTTAAATGAGAGGCTGCATGGTATCAGAACCTCCCGACTTCCATATCTGCCTCTTCCTCCTCTTTTCATTATAATTGTCTAAGGTTGCTTGAGATCTTGGGGCTGTGCGGGGAAGGAAGAAAGAAGAGGAGATACTTGGACTTGCTCCAACATTTGATGAACAACTAACTGGAGGTGCCATCTAAGATCTACCCATCCCTCCAACTTCAATCTTTGTCCTAGCTCTCTTACTATTTTGGTCTTTGATGACTTGCAAAGCAGTTTCCATTTCACATGTGATTTCTATAGGGCAACCATCACAGACATTGGCATTTTAGCACACAACTCTAGCTAGGTGGCGTTTCAGCCTGTTTATGCCCCCATACATTGTAGTGGGACAGTATTTGCATTTTACTTGATGGTCATCATTTGGAACCACCCGAACACAATATTCCCATGCCTTATCAAGAGGCCTTTTACCTCTAGGATTAGGTGTGATGGATGAAAATCTGGATTGGCAAAATGTATGACAGAGTTAGTAGCATGGTGGTCTAAACTCTACAGGTGGAATCATTTAAATTTAAAAATTTAAATTCTTAAATTTAAATTGTTAAATATTAATGGCTTTTATAGCCATCCTGCAGGCCTGGAGGATGCCATCTCAGCCCACGGGCACATGCCCTATCGTATATAATATAAACTGAAAAAAACTAAGTGACTAAACTAAATAATTGCCCACATACCTGAACTTTCAATGTTGAGAGTCTGAGACAGCAACCTTCTTCACACAGCAGCCAGTGATGAATTGAAGCCTCCACACAGTAGCTAGTTGATGATGATGAAGCCTCCTTCAATTTCCCTCTTAAATGATGATGAACTCAACCCCCTCACAGTGACATCGCACAACACTCTTCTAAGGAAGAAATGGCTCAAAAATAAATGGAATGAAAAAGAATGAGGGGAGAAATGTCATTATAAAGTCTTCTACCCTCTCAAACGCCTCATTTCCCTCCTAAAATTCCTTCCAAAGCAATGTTGACTTGGTCAAATTGCACGTGCAGGCATTTTTGGGCACATTTGTGGGGTCGATTGAGTCTGGGTCGGACTTCCGAGTCCGAGGCAAGACTCAAGTATTGAGGAGTTTCAGAGGAGTCTTGGGGAGTCAAGAGTATTACAGAGGAGTCTGTAGGAGTGACTCTTTTCAACGGTGACTCTTCACGACTCGACAAGACTCAAGAGTCCGAAAAGAGTCTAACAACACTGATATTAATGGTAATGTTAAATTTTTTAAGTAGGATAGAAAATGAAAGAGAAAGGAGAACATCAACTCTTTAGTTTATGAATTTAATATTTCCAGTGATGGCTTCCAACAAAAATAAAGTAAAAAAATTTGGGTTGATATTGGCATTTTTTTCACAGCATTGACAATTTTTTCTTGAAGATTTTTCGTTTGTGTTTGACATCGCGGTTTATTGCGATGTTGGCGATTTTCAGTGATTTTTGTCATGTATGCTGAAAACTCGTCACATGACTCGGGGCCTTCTTATCATGATTTAAAAAACATGTCTCTTCTTTCTTACCCTTTACAGGTCCTCTTTTCTTACCACCTTTCCTCACCTTCTCGATAAGGGCAAGGTTTTGTACTTCTTCTACTTTCGTTGACAATGTTTCTCACCTTGATTCTTCTTGGACGAATGTGTCCCAAAGCATCTCAAAGGTTGGTATATGCTTACGAGCACAAAAACCCTACACAAAAGCTTCCCAGGGTGTAACAAAACTATTTTGTGCAATGGGCGAAAATTCCTCATCTTCAATCTTCATATTGTTCGCAAAGAGCTAATTTCTAAGCTCGGTGATCTTCATAAGGAAGCTTGCCACTGTGATTGTGTCACCCTTGTGTGTATTGGTGAGTTTGTTCATCAAGAGCATTTTCCAGGGAATGTTGACATTATGATACAAAGTAGTCAATGCTTCATACATTTCTTTAGTTGATTAACCGACAATATGAGGGATCACGTGGTTCTGCATGGAGCCTAGAAATATCCTCTTTGCCTTAGAAACTTTCTCCTCATATTGAGCTTTTCTATTTGGGATTGGTGGGATCTGTAGCTTTCCCTTCGACTATACTCCATAGGTCCAACTCCTCCACAAACATCTGCAATCTACACTTCCAAGTTGCCTTATCCACAAACTGGATTGAAAAATTTCAGCAGCACAACTTTGATACTATGTAGAAATTTCACCACATGAGAACAAATCTCCGGTTAGAATTTAATCCTATTTCTGAAACTGAAATGTTAGGAAACCACCTATCAAAACTTCAGATATGCAACTACCAAAACAAAGGATTGAAGATTCAAGAGTGTGGACATTGTATATTAGAGGATAAGATCAAATTGACAACTAAAGGGATGGTAGATCTAAGAAAAAAAGAAATCTGGAAATGCAAATCAGCATACTAAAAATCTGTACCAGCAATCACATCTCTTTCTATTATACTAGATGAAAATTACATCAAGTCTAGACTACTCACACAAACAAGTCCTCACAAGCTCACACTCACTAATTGTCTAATTAGTTCACCCTCCTCTCCTTTATATAAAAACAGAAAAAGAGGTTACAAACAAGGCTAAGAATAGCTTCAGGAGTGGTGCATTCTATTTGCTCATGCATGCAAGGGAATATTTCCCAAGTGATGTGCCCCACTTGAGTGCTATGAATTGCAGATAAACCTACTAGGTAGATGTGCCTCTTATGCATGGAATGCCATGCATGAAGTGTAACTCCCATAGTAACTATGCCATGCATGCAGTGTAACTCCCAAAGTAACTACACCATGCATGAATCACTCCGATAATAGTGCGCCACACGTAAGAGAGAACTTCGAGAATAGTGCGCCGCATGCAAGAGGGAATCTCTCCCAAAGTAGTGCATTGTATGCAAGATGCAACTCCCATCATAAATGCACCTTGCATGCCTAGGTAAATGTGCCCTACCAAAATTAGATGAGGAGGTCTACAAAAACAACTTGCCTCATGAGAAATTCAACAGGTTTTCCCTCTCTAAGTATGTGTTACTCATCTCTCAAAAGATGAATGGAGAATAGGTTCAGAGCAACAGGTAAACTAACAATGCTTCCCTTGAAAATCTTTCCTCTGGGTCGTCCTTTGGGAAGTTACTATAGTCGTGTGCCATGGCTAGGTTTTGAGACTGCTTTTTTTATGCCGATCTTTTGATCCTACAATATTCCAAAAAACCCCAAAGAAATTTGCTTTGATACCAATATGATTTGTAAACTATCATGGATATTCCATTGGATAGTTTGTCACAACATATCTTAAATGGTACGGAAAATACCATAGGTAATACTCTATTATGCAATGATTGCTTATGATTTAAATGTAATATTACAAGCATATCACTCAAAATATTGAAATGAATTGAGAATATAAGAGACAGGTTATAGTAGTAAATTGAGCACACCATTAACACAATGAACACAAGATGTACCCTGGGAAGCTTGATGTGCGAAAACTTAGCTAGAAAATGAGGACCGTGCCTTGCTGTTTTCTTCTCAGATATCTAATGCAAGATACAAAGAAAGATGGACTCAATATGGAGTTAAAATAGACATGGCCTGTGAGTCGTTACTATAGGGTCTTCTTCCTCTGTTTTGCTAAAAAATCCCACTCCTTTGCTTTTCTTAGTGATGGCATGGTGAATCATTACAATAGGAATGGAAACCCCTTACTTTCCTTGTGACTCAATATTTAACATGCCTTGATAGTCATCTAGGGTTAGGGATTTTGAATGCCCCAACTCTTGATTAGGGTCATGGGTTTGGACCATATAGAATATTTTTGAAAGTCCTCATGTGACTAGCTCCATATGTGCGAGTAATGAGTGCTGATGTGGCATTCATTTGGCATTGTGGTACTCAAAGCATAGGTCAACTTGCTGTCGGCATAACATCCTCATATGGACTCAGATTAAGGTGCTCTTTGGACTCTGGGAAAACTTGTTAAAATGTTACCTAAGGAAAGGTGTCTTTGTCATGTGTGGTGTCTAGCATGGTGGGGACACATTAAAAAGGTTGCCTAGCCTTAATGACCTTTTTAAAGTGTCATTAGTGTTCTAATTTTAAAGTGAGTTTCACTTTATATTAAAGTGACAAAGTGGGTCACTTTAATAAAAGTGACATTAATTAATTAATGTGAATTAATTAATGAGGGTTAAAAAGTGACCATTGGATTAAA
>SNQJ01S0244797.1:0-13325 GCA_010110895.2 Picea sitchensis
GAGTCTAATGGCTAACATAAACTTTTTAATGTGATCTTCAGCGATCTGTTTTGAGTAAGGGTCAAACTTGGGAAGCCATTTCTCTGGGTGTTTAGGTAGAGGGTGTTGAGCTCCAGGTACAGCTACAGCATCCTGATCAAGCCAGGGTCTAGAAGGGTTGTTCTGATTTTCCATTGGGGTAGTGGGTGTGGAAGGCTGAGAAGGTGAATCGCCTTCATCTGACGAGTCTCTTCCAGAAGAGGAAGGAGATGATGGAGGAGGTGAAGGAGGTATCCCAGATCCTCCTGTAGCAGGATTTAAGATTGGATCTGTGGGATTCATAGTGAGGTTAGTGTCACCTAATTGTTCTCTGATATCAGAGAAGTCCAAAGGTTGACCCCACGGATGGTTTGGTTGCCTAAGACAAGCTAAGGCACTATGTCTTTTTATAAGAGATTGATGGGAAATATCTTGTATGTCACCACCTGTAGGATTAGGGGTTGTTGGCTCAACTGTGATCTGTGGATCGTCGGTTGAAGTAGTTGTTGTTTGAGGGGGAATATTATCGTTTCAATGGCTTCTAGTCACTATAGGTGACCGATTAGGGGGGGGAGGAGTCTTGTGACCGCCTCGTGCCACTAATTAAGTTCAGGCCCTCCTTATAGCGCCATTTGTTGACGGGCGAAATCGATCGTCCGTCAACTGAGAAAGTGGAACCAGTCCGGGGTTGTCTAATAACCCAAGCCATTTGGGATGAACCACCCTGACGGGTTTAGCGGCTCCGTTAGCCGATCTAAGGTCCTAAGAAAACAAAAAGGAAAAACTATTATAAACTAACTAAACTAACTAAAAACAAAATAAAACAAACTAATAAACTAATCTAACTAAAACTAACTATTAAACAAACTAAACTAAAACTAATTATTAAAACAAACTAAACTAATCTAACTATTCTATATATACAATCTACTAACTACTAACCGAAATATAACTTATTCACAAAATGTACAATATCCACAATTTACGGATTTAAATAAAACCTGAAAAACTCATTAATATTCTGCCCTAAGACAGAGGAAGATGTTTTTAATTTTTGTAATTTTATGAACAAGAAATAAAACAGAAAAATAACTTAACTAAAACACTAATCTAAACTACAAATATAACTAACTAAACTCTTAATATTATACTAAACTAACGAAAATAAATTACGAACTAACCTGGAGAAATGCTCCAGATTTGTCCTGTGTATCATGATCTTCTAAGCTGATCGGAGGGAGGAAACCCGCACCGAATAATCCGGAAGCTTATCGTAAACAATAGTTGCAGTGCTCCTTAAGCTGGTTTACAGCACAAACAAGACATAAAAATCACAACAATCATATAATTTATAAATCTCCACAATTAGGTAAACCTGTATGCAAAGACTTATACAAACTAATTCAATTGATGAAGAAGAGAAATCTGGCATTCATAAACTGAATCAAGTAATTGTTGTATTTTTAAGTAATGGAAGAAATCAGATATGGATGAAACATTAATCAATACATATCACTCTGCAAAAGACTATGATAGATAAAGTAGTCACTAATCTGATGCAAATTGATAAACATAAACATGGAACAAAAGATTAATATTATGAAAGCGAAAGTTGTAGCAGAACATCAACTTCTCTCTCGGTTTGTATTAGATATCCATAATCCTGGTTCTCCCACAAGCAAGGATGATCCTTATTACAAAAAATAATAAGTATTTATAAGTTTTTCCACAGGGTAAAACCTCCATGTTGAAGTTATCAAAACTGTTTACATAAATCTGGGAGGATATTCCAAATCTAACTAAACTAGGAAACTAAAATAAAACTAAACACACAAATATCCCCTAGAATGCCCAACATGTCCCATGCAATTTGAATTTACCTGAAAAGGGCCAAAAATGAACAAGTTAGAAGGATTCTTTATTAACAAAATGATAAAAATCTAATCCTATAGACTAGCTACAGAATCCTCTGATTTTGTAGCTGGTCTAAATAAGACACAGAATCAGCATTAAAATCGATTGAAAATCTTTTAAGGAAATTAAATTCAATTATCATCCAATCACTATTTGAAAATGAATTATTCAATTTGAAATTGTTATACCATTCGAAATCAAACGGGATCAAAATCATTCAACCGAATACAGAGATAGGTGTATTATGTTTCTTGTTACCACAAAATTGAATGAACAGAATAATAATCAACAGTTATGAAATTGTTTGATATCCAATTGAAACCGATGTAATCAAAATGAATCATAAGTAATGGTTAAACAGGAGATACGATCGAATCCAAACAAAATCATCTGCCAATCGTTATAGTTGTAACGACATAGCAAACGATTTAAACCATAAGCAAATTAAACCAATATTGGCGTGTAACTGTCCACAAACAAAATCGTAACAGGATCAATCAATTAGTAACAGAGCTCGTAACAGATGTCTGATCGTTTGTTATTTTCCAAATGGACCGACAAGATCGATTTACCCTGATCAAAATCATCTCTTTTAAACGAATTATGACCGAATTTAACATATATACCAATCGTCGATATGGATTTAACCAACTCATTTCACAAATCAAAATCAAACAGAGCATTGATTTATGATACGAATCTAACAACAATCCAATCAGGCAAATCAATCGGCTGGGGTTTATCATATTTGTCATGAATCAAATCCATTCCATGATTCGGGCACATTTGCACAGACATAAATGAGAGCACTGTTTTATAAAAACAGAGTCGTTCTTTCCAAATTAAATCGAACAGAGTGGTATTCCCAATCTTAGAAGATTACATGACATAACATATCGTAACAACCAAAATCATTGAAATCGTTTACCAATCACAGTATGCAAACCATAACGAAATCAAATCCAAACATGATCGCATTCTAAATTGAGCGTGAAAAAACTTCCTATTCAAAGTAGATACAGAACAAATTCAATTGAAAGCAAATGATCAGTTTCATTAACTTAATTGGGCAAACCAACATATCAAATCCAAACGAAAACCATTCAAATCTAATAAAAATCTATCAATGGCTATACTGGGAATGATCAACTTGTGTATTTAAAACAAAATTCCATCTATTTTAGCAAAGCAACACAATATACAGGATGAACACATTATGCGAAAGCTATTTCGAAATACAAACAGAGCTATTCAAAGATCAAATTTCAAATACTATATTACTCATGGTGACTCACAAAACTAAAACAATTTTGAAATTCATACCTGTGAGCAGATGGCTTGGTCACGAAAATTTAGAGTTGATAACGGTTGTGGCCGATTCAACATTCTTGAAAAGGATGGAGCATGTTGTCTTCTGCTTCTTATCAGTTGCTTGGAGCTGGTCTCTTTGGCTGGTTAATACTGCAATTTGATCCTCCAGCAATTGAATTTTCGATTGGAGTAGGGGGACATCAATGTAGTATCGTTCGAACCATAACTCGCATTGGTCACATGAAGGATGTTCGGGTTTCGTAAGAGAAGGCGAGGGTTTGGGCATATGGCTGAGGGTTTCGCTAGGCAATTTAATACCAGGGTAGCCAGGATTATTCCTTAGGCAGGGGGGAAGATTCGTCACGAAATCATACGGTGGCTCGGGGTATAAACCCTGTGAGTAAGGATACTCATCGGGTAAAAAATGTTCTATGTCCGAGTCGGAATCCTCACTAAGGATTATAGGCTTTGACTCAGCAGAGGGTTTAGGTTTGGTTCTAGCCATCCTTGATATGAGCCTAGCGTTTTTTTTACCCTTGGCATTAGCAGTAGGGTTTGCCTTAGGTTTTCTGCTTATAGGCTTTTTAATAGCCTCGGCCTTCTCAGTTCCAATGTATGGTAAGTCAATATGAGGGTCGAACGAAGGCTTAGGGGTGGGAAATAGGATATGGAAGGGCATGGGTGGTCCACCCTTGACTTCACTCACCATATGCTTGTCAACCTGTATAGGATTTGTGTCCTCAAAACCATTTCGAGCGATGAAAGTTGTCCAGCTATCACCATGTAAACTCAAGTGATAAACAACGATAAGTTTAATAATCCCATGGTGGAACAGGTTGTTGGCAGCCTTCTCCTTTTTAAACCTTTTCGACATTTTATATAAGTTGCGCTGAAAGTAGAAAGGCATGTTCACCGGGTACCCTATAAAATGCATTAGCAACCGCAGGTGGTAGAGAAAAACGAATCTGTATCGACCTTCACAGGTCACGAACTGCTTGACTAGCATCAAAAGGTCGTGCCATCATGGTTTGAGCATAGATATGAGCATACCTCTGTCACAAGAGGTGACTTTGTGCGAGAGAAATAGCAGGGGCCATGGAACCTCTTCTACTTTTGAATTTTTGAACCAATGCTGACCTGTGGCAGGTAACCCTGTAGCAGAACTGATAAATCCCTCATCAATTTCCAACTAGATATCACACACCTTGGCTCTACAGCCATCGAAAGTTAAAGCGGATTGTTGTGCCACGAATAGGTTAAAACCCTCAAATTTTTGCACGAAGGCAAGCCAACCATTAGCCTCCAGGTCTTTCTGGGCATTGTCAAACATTAACAAGGCTTGGTTGCCGTTTGGCTCGATTCGCATGACTAGTGCCATGGAGCCGAGTGCACGGTAAGTCCAAGGTTTGATTCATAGCACATACAGGAGTGAAATGCATGCAGGGCTATCCGAGCTAACAGAAGTAAACGGTGAGTAAGGGATAGAAATAAATTCCATCGTGCGAAGGTGGTGGAGTTTATCTTTGCCATGCAAAAGAGTTATTACCAAAGTACAACCGTTGGTTTACATAGATGTACTACCCATTATAGCATAGTTTGACAATTATGTGAATTAGCCGACCAATGAATCAAATGGAAAGTGTATAAACCAACGCGCAATCAATCGTTGTGCCAAAGTTTCAAACCATCAAATATTCAATTAGAAACCAAAACCAAATAATTAACCATGCGCCAATGTATTGTAACAACTCATGTCAATCGTTTAACCAATGTGCCAATGGGTCTTCAACATAAGGATTATATCAAAAGACATATATATAAAAAAAATAATCATAACCCCTATGCATTTTCATGAAATCAATGGTCAGGTAGGTTGAATAAAATTCAAGTCCAAGTGATAATGCCTTACAAACTCAATAAAACCAAATTACACAATCAATCGAAGTATGAGTACCGATCAAAGGATCTTGCCAGTTGTATAATGATAAATAAAAGGTAAGCGCAATAGGCATATCGACAAAAGAGATATTGGCAGTTCAAATAAAGACTTCAATGCGACTTCGAAAGGCGAATTTTTCACGCTTACAGTCATGAAAACAAAACGAAGGCAAATGTGCAAATGTCGCAAAAAATGAAAATGTCGTTTATTAGAAAATTGCGACGAAAAATTGATGTTTGCAAAACATTGGTGTAGGCAGCTTATAAGACACTAGAAAAAGTGAATTGGCTGCCAACACAACCTGATCTAAAAATCCTTAGACACCACTTATTGCTTTACATATATACATGAGGTTTCTAACTTGATCCAGAATAATTTACTGATCGTATTGGGGTGGTCTGCATAATTCCAATGCTATGTTTTTTACCCAAAAAATCATAAACTGGAGATTATCTTGCTTAATGATAATGAGATGTCACAACAGAAAATAAAAGAACTCAAATTACACACTTTTATTTCATCTTTAAGTTCCATTCATTCCAATGAAAATTGCCTTCTCCATATCAAGTATCAAAATCACATGTAAAATGACTCACCTGTGCCAATTTAATGGATGCTCTTAAATTCCATTACTTAAAACAATAAAATAACTTCACCATTGAAATCATTGCGAAATTCTGAAACTTTTGACTATAAAGTCAACCAATTTTCAAACTAGCTCAATTTCGACCTCTTCGGCACGTAAAACAATGCATTAAATGCCCTTTACTGACAAATTGAGAAAAAAGTTTTGCATATGACCTCAAATCAAAAAATAGATCTCATATTCATGATCCTTGCGAAAAATCATGTATAATTGATATAAAACACTTGAAATTCCGTCAAGGTACCATTTGGCATGCTTTACGGTGCAACACAAAATTAAGCTTGTACTTGCATGTACTTCCATACAGTCTCGGGATCTGTTCCTTGTCTTAAGATCCATGCACCTCAAAATATGTGCATAAATATGTGTGTAAATGTTTGGATCTGTGCCCATTAAATAATCCATAGTCATAACCCACCATCTGAATTTAGTGGCAACCAAATGCTAATTTAAGCGGAATCTCCGCTAAATTTGGAGCATTGGTCCAGTTGTTAAAACCTTATGCTATTATAGTGGAGGTTTGGGGTTTGATTCCCCTTCTATGCAACCATATATGCTGGAGTATTAAAATGGTGGTTACATATTTTAATATATAGTTATATAAACCATATTTAATGGCATATGGTTAACATATTATATATATGGTAACAAAACTCCCGCGTGGATTATTCCTTGAGCCCCCTAGTCCTCGGCCCCTTCCCCCCTCCAAATGAACCTTAACACAATTTTAAATATAATATTTGACATACATATGTTAAGGCTCATATGGTGGTATGTTGGTTGGGGCGACTTTGTTAAGACTTGGAGTGTTATGGAGGTCATGGGGCCGAACCCTATTGACTCCATAATAATTTTACAACACACTAACCATTACTAGCCAATGAGGGGCTGCCACATGGTAGTCGCTTATTGTCTCTTCGATTCCACGTGTCAAATGATGATTGAAGCACTTGTCAATGAACCATTCATCCACTTGGATACTAACTCATCTGCCCAGTCAACTGTACGATTAGTCCACCTGGAATCTTGGGGTGTGGCCATGTCACCTGTACGATCATGCCATGAGTCATTGTACGAACATGACACGTGTCATTTTTCCCCTTTGACTTTTGGCTTTGACCTTAGTTGACTTGAACTTTGACCCGAACTTTAACCGCTTATAACTTTTGCATACGAACTCTATTTATACTTGTCGTTTATGCCGTTGGAAATATGATGATGAGCTCTACGCAATAATTCCATTTTCAAGATGATTTTAGATACTTGAATTTTAAGCATTTATGGATCCCCTGGGATCTCTATGAGCATTTTGGATCCTCCTAGACCTCTGTGAGTGTTCCTTCAATCCTCTTAGATCGCCTAGGTCCTCATAATATCTATTGATGTAACACTTGCTTCCAAATATTCTGAAGTGTTTAGCAGATGTTGGTCGGCCTTTCCATAATTCATAGGGTGTCTTATCACCATTGACTTTGATGTGCCCTCTGTTTAGAATGTAAATGATAGTGTAAATTGCTTCTCTCCAAAAGTTATCTGATAATTTTGCTTCATTCAACATTGTCCTGGTGATCTCTTGTACATGTCTATTTTTCCTTTCAACTACTCCATTTTGTTGAGGAGTTCTTGTAGCTACATATTGTCCTTTTATTCCATGAGTTTCACAAAATTCTTCAAACTAATTGGATGTGAACCCACCTCCATTACCTGACCTTAAACATTTGATTTTCAGATCGGTCTCATTCTCAACTAAAGCTTTGAATTCTTTGAACTTGTCAAATGCCTATGATTTATTTTTGAGAAAGACAACCCAAGTCATTATTGTATAATCATCAACGAGTAGAATAAAATAATTCTATCCTTGCAGATTTTTTGTTCTTGTTGGTCCATAGAGATCTATATGCACAAGCTCCAATGGCTTGGATGTTGTGTATTCCTTTGTCTTGAAGCTTATCCTTGATAGTTTTCCATGTTGACGCTACTTACAAATAGTGTTTGAGGGTTTTGTGATATTGGGAATATCTCTTATTGCTTTCTTGGTGTTGATTTTTGTCAGGTTGTCAAAGTTTATATGACCCATTCTTTTATGCCATATCCAGCTTTCATCTGTCTGCCCCATGAAACATTTTTCTCCATTAATCTCATCAAGAATATATACATTGTTTGGGGTTAAGATTTCTTTTGCAACCAGCTTGCCTGAATTTTCCTTTCTGATCTTACATTCTTGGGAATCAAAAATAAGAGTGTGTCCTTGGTCACACATCTGAATTACACTAAGAAGATTGTGCTTCAAGTCTTCAACACACAAAACTTTTTATATCTTAGACCTTTCATTGTCAAGACTAAGAGTTCCCTTTCCAACTATATTTGAAGTGCCATTGTCTCCAAAGGTAACATTGCCTTCATTTTTCTTCAAGGTGATCAACTTTGTTCTATCTCTTGTCATGTGACTAGGGCACCCATTGTCTATGTACCACTTATCCTTATTATTTTGTGCACGCAGTGCAGCTTGTATGAAAAAGGTTTTTTCTTTCTTTTGTTCCCTTTGTTCGTAATTTCTTTCCATGATTGTTGGGGCATCCTCTTTCAATTTTTTTCTAAAATCACTTCTACAAAAAAAAATTATATGCCCATAATTATTGCAGTTATAACACATAATGTTATAGTTCAACAAAGGAGAAAATGAGTTGTAGTTTCTCCTTGAGAATCCATAGGTATCTTTGTTTTTTTCCCTCATGTAACTGCCTTTTACATTTATTCTACAATCGATTTCTTTATGACCAAAATCATTGCAAGAATAACAATAGCCAAAAAAAGAGTTTTGGTACCTGATTGTGTGATTCCATCTTGATGGAAGAGTCTTCCTAATTCTTTCCTTGTGACGAAGATTTGTCTCCTATAGAACATTATGTTCTTTTTTTCTGTGGTATTCAACCTTGATAGGATTTTTTATCACATCATCATAACTCAACTGTTTTGAAGAGGTTGAGGCTTATTTATCAATTTCCTTATTTTCGCTATAACCAAGCCCAATCTTGTAAGATGGTGATCTTTGATAGTTTACTATTTCATTCAGGGTTTTCGAGATCTTCTCAGGTTTTATGTTGGTATTTGATCTTTCTAGATCCTTTCTTAGACAGACTATTTTATATTCTAGACTGTTGTAGACATCTTCCTTTTATCTTAGTTGGGCTCTTAAGACTTCTTCAATTCTCTTTGCTTCTTCTACTTGAGTATTTAAGTTGATGATGATTTTTGCAATTTCATTAGAACTTTCTTTTATACCCAGAATTTATTTTATGTACTTCTCCAAATTCTCCTTTTGTAGCCATTCTGTGTTCCTTGGTCTCTCTATTTCATTTAGAGCACACATGAGCTCTCCTTCAAGATCCACTTATGCATCAATCTCAGAATTGTCTTCTTTTGTTGTATTTGCGTTTCTATTTTCTAGGACATCAATCTATATTTCTAGACCCATGAAGATAATCTCTTATGTTTCACTATCACATACATCAAAGGAGTTGTTTTCCTCATTAGTGTATAGATTCTTCTTCTGTCTATAGAACTTTCTCCTCTTTCCAATTTTTCCCTTCTTGTACTTTTTTCAATTGGAATCTTCTTTTTCATTGTTATTTATGCTCTTTGCATAAGGACATTTAGCATCAAAGTGTCCTAATTCTCCACAATTAAAGGATTTGAAGAGCATCTTACCTTTGTATTTTCATGTTCCTCTCTTGAGCTTTCTAACAAAGTTACCTTCTTCTGCATTTGATTCACTATTTGAGTTGTCATTTGTTTTGTATTCTTATGTCTTTAACTTCTTTAATGCCTTGAAGGCTACTTCCTTCCTTGATGACTTTCATGGATTATCCTTTTCTATCCTCATTTCATATGCAATGAGGATTCCATGCAACTCATCCATCATCGGATTTTCTAGGTCGTTTATTTCTTCAATGGGATGTATCTTGGGATCAATTCTTGAGGGAAGTGACCTAAGAACTTTTTTCACAATGATGGTTTGTTTAACCTCTTCACACAATCCTATGATAGTGTTGACAATCTTATCCACACGAAGAAAATAGGTTGCAATACTCTCTTCTTCATTCATCTTAAGGGTCTCAAATTGTCCTGTATGGGTTTGTAATTTTTCTTTCTTGACCTTCTCATCCCCTTCATATATTCTTTGTAACTTGTCCCACGTCTATTTTGCTTAAGTATAATGTGTGAATTTTACAAATTCCAAATACGCCAGAACGTTCAAAATTGCAATCATGGCCTTAGAGTCATTGTAATTGAGTCTCTTTCCAACTGTATCTACAGGTGGAGTTGTTGGAGTTGTCTAACCATTCTTAACTACACTCCAAACGTTGAACCCAGGTGCCATCGAATAATGTTTCATTCTTATGCTCTGGAATGCATAACTTGATCCATCAAATAATGGAGCTCTGTTTGAAAAAAAAAAAACCTGTCTATCCATGTGTGTTGTATGGATTCACCTTCTAGTGGTTAGAGTGTTCTTTAAGGAAATCGCTCTGATACCAATTATTGGCACACTTATACTGAGAGGGGGGGTGAATCAATATATGACTGCTTTTTATTTTATTACAATACTTATCAATTTATTACTTCACCAGTCATAATCAATTAATGAGAAATGTATATGCAAACATGCAATCCATTGTAAACATAAATTTAACATGGAAACCTAATGGGGAGAAAACCACAAAAAAAATATTTATAAAATCATGTAGGCACCATCCTACTGTTACAATATTTGAAGGAACCAACCTACAGGAGACATTAATATTCTCAACTGAGCACCAACTTAGAAATGCATGTAGGAACCAACCTACAATTGTTGTATTTGCAGGAACCGACCAACAAGAGACACCAATCCCCTTAGTTGAGCACCAACTCAGCAAGATGTAGGCACCAACCTACTAGAAACACCAATATCCTCAAACTGTCAACAATACCAAATCTTCTTTTAACTTCAAGCTTTCAATTACACAAATATTCATGACTTCAAATTTTCATTTGAACTTGAATCTCCTAGACAACCTTAGACGATTACACTCCTCTTTCTTACATTCTCTGAGACCTTAAAACCACCTAGTTATAGCTTCTCTTCCACACTCACGGCTCTTTAACTCTCACATTCGCATTCTTCCTCTCTGGGTTCTACAATCTCAAAACTTCTCACTCTCCCTTCACTCAAATCTCGCACTTCCCCCTCAAAACGATCAGAGAATTGTTATTTATACATGAGCTCATACACCAAAATTTTGTCCACATACCAAAAACAATTCATGCTCAAGAGTGTTAGCACTATGTAATTTCCCAAGGTTGTGAAGGAAACCCAGAGGTAACCACAAAACCACTTTGTAAGTTGGGATCTATCCCTGCTATCTTAAGGGAGGGATCTCTCTATATGATTTAGCTATGTTTGGTTTAGGATATTAGGCTAGTTGTGAAAATACAGGGTTTGGATTTTAGAATTTAATTGGGTTGAAGCAAGGGAGATAAGCCATTGGGCAATGGAGTCACTGGATTAAGATGATCAAATGTATAAATAATCAAGCTTATATGCAA
This sequence comes from Picea sitchensis, assembly GCA_010110895.2. Lineage (NCBI taxonomy): Eukaryota > Viridiplantae > Streptophyta > Pinopsida > Pinales > Pinaceae > Picea > Picea sitchensis. The sequence goes on from SNQJ01S0244797.1 coordinate 11,418, forward strand.
CAGGGAAAGGTAGGCATACTACTAGATCTTTGTAGTTTATGAGATGGAGAAAGAAGAACAGATTAGGATTCACTTTAAATATAGAGCATTGTTACCTGAATTATATATTTAAACTTCAGAAGAAAACATTGATATTGCTTTAAGCCATAACAGATTGTTTTAAAACAAATCCTGAACTTAATTTTCTTTAAAACAATAGAGGAAAGAAACACATGTGAAGATAGAGAAAACAGATTATAGTAAGGATCACTTCACCACATAGATATGACACATGAATCCTTATACATCTTGTCTTGTATTAATGCAAAAAGTCACTTGAACTCGGTGAACATATTTATAAGGAATGGTAGTCACTCTTGTACAATTTTTCCCCCTCTTTGCATTAAAATTGCATGAATATATAGGAAAAACCACCCCCCAAGCTTAGTAGGTCGAATCCATCCACCTGCCTCAAAATAGAAAGAGATACGCTGAAATTTTGAACTATCTGCAATGAAAAATGGACCAGTCTGTTGAAAAATAGGGCTACAATCACGAGCTCATATCTCCCGAATATTTACAGCTGTGTGAACATTGGAGGAGGTTTCTGTAAGTTTTAAACCTGTGAAGTAAAACAATCCATATAGATTCTTAAGAAAAACATAAATTATTCAATGGCTCATACACATAGTACACAGAGATTTACACCAGAAACCCTTAACCGAGCGAAAACCTTTCAACTCTTCATTGTATTAATTTCACAATTCACCATACAATATATACAATGTTTTTAGGTATTTTGTAGATACCAAAATCCTAATCCCTTAATCCGGGATTAATTTAGAAATCCGCTAAAATAGCAAAATCGTCAGACGCAGTTGTCGAATCTGACGCGCCCACACACACACATGCATAGAATATAATGCATACCCAACATTCTCCCACTTTTTCTTTTCTTTGCATCCATGGGTCCACAGGATTATATATTCAACAATCCAGAGCAGCAATTCCCATTTTTACTCTACACGAGGAGAACTTTTCTATGCTCACAGACTTTGTCAATGAATCTGCAACATTCTTCAAAGTCTCAACCTTTTCCAGCAACACCCTCTTTTCTTCAACCATGTCTCTCACAAAGTGATACTGAACATCAATATGCTTTGTCTTCGAATGATAAGTTGGGTTCTTTGCCAAGAATATCGCACTCTGATTTTCACAATCTAATCTCACTACTGGTTGTACCAACCCAATACCTGAACACAATATATGTAACCATATTGCTTCCTTGCTTGCATGGGTGGTTGCCATGTATTTAGCTTTTGTAGTTGAGAGTGCCACTACAGCCTGTCTTTTTCATATCCAACTGATTGCTCCTCCAAATAGGTTAAACAAATACCCATTTGTAGATCTTCTGCGATCCAAATCTCCAGCCCAATCTGCATCAACAAAGCCATGTATGTCCACCACTCTGTCCAATCACGATCTTCCTTGGTAGCACAATCCATAATTGGTAGTTCCACGCAAATACCTGAAGACCCTATTTACTATTGCCAAATGCTCCTTCCCTGGTTTTGACATATACCTGCTCAAAAATCCCACTGCATGTGCAATGTCTGATCTAGTACAGACCATTGCATACATCAAACTACCAACTGCATTGGCATACAGAACATGGGACATGTCCTCTTCTTCTTCCTGTGTCTTGGGACACTGATCTACAGATAACTTTACACCTATAGGAATAGGAACCTTGATCGGTTTACTTCCATGCATATTAAACCTCTGCAATATCGTCTCAACATATTTTATTTGATTCAACCATAGTTTCATGTTTGCACAATCTCTTTTAATCTCCATTCCCAAAATGAAGTTAGCAGCATCGAGATCCTTCATGTCAAATTTTGAGGATAGTTTTGATTTCACCTCCTT
>SNQJ01S0244798.1:0-13237 GCA_010110895.2 Picea sitchensis
GCGTTGGTGTTGGCTTACTGAAATATTCTAGCCTCATGGGTACCTTCCCTACACCACTTCCACCGACTACACATCATATTGCCACCATCGATATGATTTCGACCATGGCTTATCAATCTTTGGGATCATCTGACCCTTGGATTGTACCTCATCCATTGGAATTCGATGCACTAGGTGACACTGTGCCACTTGGTCCAACCGAACCATCATACGTTTCTATCCAATATGCTTCTCCCTTGTCGGATGACCAACATCTATTGGCACTCGACAGTTCCTCGATGCAATCATGGTTGAGTTCCTTGTCATTTGCGATCGACTACATTTCCCCAATTTTTCCCTCGGATGAATCTATCATGGAAATGTTTCGCATTGACAAGCTACCTTCAGATGATAACTATCATCGATCCTCTTTTCTTCCCCCTTGTGAAGAAATTCGGGCAGATATATAGTCTATCTCCCCTCATGATGTCGATTTTCTATCGTCTCCCGTGCCTTCGACTTCCGATGATTTGGATCTGGTAGTGGACATGGTGATTTCTTCGGTAGGGTTATTGGAGCCTGATCTCCTTACCCCTATCACGACACTCGACACGTGTTTCTTCCCGAGTGATTATCTTCCATCCAGCGAAGATCTCCAGGAAGCCATGACCGAGTTTTGTCCCTTGACATGGTATCCTTCCAGAGCGTTATTCTCTTGGAAGCCATGATCAAGCAGAGGCCACGAGCATAGTTTCTCTTCTATGTGGCAAGCTCATTAAAAAATGAAATAGAGGCCCTGAGCATAGTTCTTTTCCTATGTCAAGCTCATTAAAAAATGAAACAATCACCTCTCTTGAACCTTCTTTTCATCCACCCTTCTCCTTTTTCTCATCTACTAGAGAAATTGGTGCCAAACTCAAAGTTGGTGAATGAATTGAAGCTTGGAGGGCATGTCTCTAGCCTTTGATGATCATTCTGGAGTTAAGCCACTAGCTTTCAAGCTGGGGGCATACTGAGCTTAGTCTTTGCTCTTTCTTGTGCTCGTAAATACATGAGAATGCATCCGGGTAAACTTTTATCTCTTTTTCGGACCTATATGGATACACGAAAAAGGAACCCCCTGGAGTCTTCTTTAAGCTCTTTTCAGACTCTCTAAACATGAAAATATTGTCGAGTGATATTGCTTCCTTTCCCACTCGTTAAAAGGTTTGAAAGGGTGTCTTTCGAGTAATGATTTATCTCTTTTTCGACCTTGCGAGACTAACATTATGAAAAAGGATAACATTGGAGTCATCTTTAAGTTCTTTTCAGACTCTCTAAACATGAAAAGATTATCGAGCAACCTTGTTCTCTTCACGCTTGTTAAAGTATTTGAAGAAAACATCTGTTGAGCGATAGTTTATCTCTTTTTTGGTCTCATCCGACTACTTTATGAAAAAGGAACTGAGAGAGTTCTCTTTTAAGTGTTTTTCCAGACTCTATAATCATGAAAAACCTTCGAGTTTTCTATCTTTGGACTCATTAAACAAACATTGACAGGCCCATATGGGACCAAACCCTTACTTCTTCCAGTTCGTTAAACAAAGGAAGAGGGACTTACCAAAGGTAAGTTATATCGAGCATGTGTTACCCTCCTCAAGGTCATTAAATTAAAAAGAAGTACTCATCTATCTGGATGGGGGGAAAATTGAAGGAAGCAAGCCTAACAGTTTTTGAGAACATTACCAAGTAACTCTTATGGTCACCCTTGAACACAACACCTTGTCTTTGCATGCATTTTAATCCATTGAACTCTACACTGAGCCAATCCTTTGAGTTTATTTTACTCCTTTGAGTCACCCGACGTAAGTCACAGCATCCACTGCATCATCAAGTTTTGGTCCATGTCATGTTTCTGCTGTCGTGCCTCAGTGTTCAAGGGAAGTATCCACCTCGAGAGTTAACCATCACAAATATCTTGTCTCAATACCTGTATCAGTCCATGTTCATTTGATCTACCAATTACATCTCTGTGTCTGTTTCGTGTCATTGATGGGGGATACATCAAGACCCTCCTTCGACGAGTCTATTCCTGTCGACTTCAACACATTATCCAGGAACTCGACTTAGAAACCAGTTAGTACTTTGGGACCTGCATGCCTCAATGGCAGGCCTCCTCACGTTCGACAGTGGATTTACATCATTGACCTCTGATCGGATGATTCCACGGATGTTCGACTTCATCTCATCCATTCACATTCGTTGGAATGTACTAGGGTACCTTGGGAATCATTGACATCAATGGTGATTTCCCTCGCACTTGTTAACAGTTTACATTATTGACCGGTAATCAAGTGGTTTCTGCCATGTTTGACATCAGGACATCTATTCACATGGTTAGATTCGTACTACATCGGGATCGGTAAGAAGACCCTGGGTTGAGTGATCACTTTGATATGTACTTTTCCCAGGTTGCGAAGGAGTTTCTTTTGAACAACGACACACATATTGTCACATAGATCCACTTTGTATTGGTCGTGGCTATGTCTTGTCATCTCATAGATCCACTATGTATTCTTCGTGGCTACGATCAGTTTAGGTCATGGGAGTATAGATCCATAGTGTATTTTTAGTGGCTATACCTTTTATCAATATAATTATGGATCCACAGTGTATTTATGGCGGCCATACTTTGAAAGTATCTATCACTCACGCATAGGTATGACTGCCTTGGGTTTGAAGCATGTCTTAATATTTGTTTGATGGTTGTGTGTAGCTTCTGTCAAGTTCTCTGAGCTCGCACCCTTGCTTGAAAGTCTGCAAAGCATTTCGATTATCATTTCTCGTCTTCTAACTTCATACTTTGGGGGGCAATATGTTACACCTCAAAATTACTCACTTCGATAGTGTCGCAAGTGTCGTCATTACAAGTGTCGCATTTTGGTCACAAGTGTCGCAAGTGTTAGAAAAATCATACTGCCATAATTTCTATGTCGTGCCTATAACGACATCGGAAGGACACTTGAAACACCTCAAACAATTGATTTGGAAGAAGAGGAATGGGTTAACAGAGTTTATAAACCTTTTTCCACTAGAAAACCCATTCAAAAGGTATTTTTGGAGAGGAGCACTCCACCATATACTGTTAGGGAGAGTTATAACGCCCTGATGCCCTTTATGGGGAGCGTTGCCACTATTATGAGCGCCAACGCTTGCTGTTCTTTTTTCAAGGAGTGCTATAACGCTCTGATGCACTTTTTGGAGGAGCGCTACCTATTCCGGGTGAATTTTGGTTTGTTGAGAAGATTGAGGGAAAGATCCCCTCAATATTTGAAGGAGGTTGGCTTCGAATCCTTGGTCAAGCCATGATCTTAGGGCAGATCCATAACTGAAGGAGAAAAATCCTCAAATTACGCCAAATATATCTCAAGTGGTTGGGCCTCTCCAAGCCTATTTAAGTAGGCCTTCTCATGGTGAAAGGGGATGGAAAGTATTGTGAAGCATCCAACTTATGATCTCATGAAGAAGTTGTCGTTTGGAGCATCAACATTCTGTGTGTGGACTGTTTGAGCAAGGGTTCGGACGAGGAGGGCTTGACGAAGTTGCTACACTCATATCTATGGCTGTAAGTATTCTTCGTTGTTGTTCTCATTAATATAATATGCTTGGCCTGTTTCTTTCAATTCTGTGTTTGATCTCACATGAATTTGTCTCTAATAGATAGATCTATTTCGAACTAATCTCAGTAGAGTAGGAAGTTGTTTGTACTTTTGTTTGTCTACAGGGCTTATCGAGGAGTTCAAGATTGGAGCTCAACTCAGACCGTGCAAGGACAAACACCGGTAAAAGGTACTTATTTTGTCCTTCCTCCTCACACATTAGTTTATCTAGATCTAAAAGGAATTCATTGTCCATGATAAGCATCTTCTTTCTTAAGAGTTAAGACTCTAGCTCTCAAGAGGAGATCTACCTGTCTGTAGGGAGATTTTCCTTCAACAATAGTCTAGGTTTTATAAGTGGCACCATCCATCCCATGTTTAATTAGATGGTCTTGGGTGACCCTTCTCTGAGTTGATATCTACTTATATTTGAGCACGTTCATATTGGTTTTCCTTCAATCCATATTGATCTATATATCTTCAAATGTTATTTCCAATTATTTGGCAGGTTGAGCTATCCTAGAAAATTAATGGAAGATGTAGAAGGTGAACCCATATCGAACTCGTGGGATATCCTCTTTTGGGTTGATATGAAATTACCATCGATTAAGATATAAGCCACAAATACTCATAAATAAGGTGCACTTCTAAAGATCCAATCTCTATATTTTTTATACTAGAAACAAATGGTAAAATATCCCTTGGCAAATAAGAAATATGGCATTGTTCCTTCAATGAGGGATCTCTAATACTTAGCTAGTTGTGGCTCTATTATTATGGGGTTTGTACACAACCCCATTAATTTTCCATCCAGTGCCCGTTCTATGAAAATAAGAGCTTCTCTTTTTAGGGAGATTAGAAAGTAATTAATTTTGGGATGCTAACTGATTGCTTAACAAATTTCTCTTGACTTCCATTCTTTGAAAATTTGATTACTAAACGCTAAAAGTTAGATACCTCCTAAAATGAAAAAATGTTGGAACCACTATTCTCTTCCACCATAGCTGATTAATAATATTCCACACCTATGTAACAATGAAACACACGCTCTATTTATGAGTGTGACAATGAATGCTCAATGGTGGCTAGGGTATAAATCCTATTTGTGAATAAAAACAAAGTGATATGTTCATCCAAATCACTATTGGAAAAATATGAAATATAATCAATCATTTTAACTAAATAAAATGAAGTGGAAAAAGAAAAAGACACGAGTAAAATGAAAAATAAAGTGGAAAAAGAAAAACACATGAAGGTATCATGAAAGAGAACAATAGGTGGTCCTCTTATTACTTGGGAGATAAGAAAGAATGCAAGAGTATTTGGTACTAATGGCCCTTTTAAGGACTTGTTTAAAGGGATGGAGTGAACACAATGACTAACTGTCTCTTTACATACATGGTATTCGGCTCAATGCATTTTTTTTTTGTAAATAAAAAAGGTTAATTTCTATTATAACTTATCACATAAAAAAAAGCACCTGTTGCTAGGCTGCCAACTATTCCACTGAATTAGCGGAAACTAGGACAATTGGCAGCCTGGGATGTCCAAGCCTGAAAAAGGTGGTCCGCCATCTTCCCTGCGAAGAGGAAACCAGAGCAAGTGACGACCTATGGTCTTTACATCAAACAATAAAACTATAAGTAAAACTAGACTGGACTTAGAGTTGAATAGAGGAACAGAGTTAAGACTGACATCTAAGAAAGAGATTGTACACCAGAACAAGAAATATCTCCAAGCCATGCAATTACCCGCCATCATTAGAAGTTGCGTCGTTGGGATCTTTGTTGTGCGGCCTGTTCCGAGTCTGTAGGACAAAAGGCCTTGCACACGTCGTACATTTTTGCCCAGTGGGTGCATTGGTAAATGCCTCATACAACATATCAATGCATTGGTGCATGAGTGTGTCACGGTGGATATGGTTTTCCATCTGGCTCCACAGATCAAACACTAACTCCAGTTTTTCCAGGTGGAAGAAGGGAAGGGGGGCACGCCATGGTTCCAGGACAATCGATATAGGAGGTGGCGCAAGGGCCTCGCCACCTTCACTGTCATGCCACCCGGACCATCCACAACCTTGCTTGTAGAAGCCTGTTCTCCATCCTGTGTGCCATCCTTATGCTCCGTCCTTGTGCTCCATCCCTATGCGTCTTCCTCCTTCCCAGGGTCCTCGTCCTCCACTGTGACGTTGGATAATTCATTGTCTCCTAGAAGCAAGGCGTCCCAAGAGTCAAGGTGGAGGAATTCCTCTGGGAATTCCTCCTCCATGATGTAGATGTGGACCTCCTCAGCCTCCTCCACGGTGTTGGTGCAGTGGCAAACCTCAGTGGCTGGTGTAGTGGCTTCGGCTAAAAAATTGCTTGGGGGTTGCTAATTCTCTGGCACGGTGAAGAGAAGGGACTCCAGAGGGATATGTAAGGGTTCCTCCAGGATGACTTCCTCCACGTAAGCCATTGGAGGTGACCTGTCCTTCACTCTGTTGCGTGCAACTTGAGTGCGCTGAGTGCGGGCTATGGAGAGTTCCCTCTCTAGCTGATGCATCCTCCTCTATCGCGCGACAAAACTATTCCAGGAAGGGCCACAACGTGGCCTACTTCTCTCCCGTGGCATCGAGGAAGTGATGAGGGTAACTAGTGTGCAAAAGGTTATTCAGTGGTAAGAGCATTAAGTTGCTTGCCTGGTGTAGGTCGAAGGTGAAATGGCGTAGGCTAGTGCATTGCTGGATAATATCGTAGAGGAGCGATATGACTACTCCCATTAACGCCCCCCATTCATTGAACTCCATTGTCGTCAATCTGTTCGTGCAAGGGATCAATCCTTCTGCTCTTGACAAAAAGTTATGGCGAGCTCCCATAATTAATGGAGAGAGGGTGGGAAACAACTTGCCATATTTATGGTTGGGCTCAAGCCTGTGTTACATGGCCACTGTGTACTACCTGGCACCCCATCCGAGTGTATTTGATTCAATGTGTCACTCTCACTTTATTGGCATAATATAATAAGGGTCTTCAATAACATACCTAAAGGACAAAAAAAATTCTCAAGATTATGAAGGTATGGAATATAAGAGAAATAAGTGCTTTGAACTATACTTTTTGGGATGAATACAAGTTTCATGGGTGGATATATCATGCTCAAACAACCATTAGTGAATCCCATAACATCTTTTTTAACGGGTTTTATGTCAATTGCTAGTTTCATTACAAAAGTTATAATGGATTTAAAAAAAAAAAAGGAAAATAAAACTTTATTAATCAATTTACTTATTTGCAAAGTAAAAGACGAGTGGTTGAAAGTAGGTATTATCATATTTCTAATGTAGTGTTTAAAACTTAAATTTTATAGTAATAGTTGAAGTAACATGTTGTTTAAAACTAAAGTTTTATAGTAATAGTTGATCTAACATGTTGTTTAGATAGAAAAACTTCTTAATCACTATCATATAATTTGCAGAGTAAAAGATGAGTGGTTGAGAGTAGGTATTATCATATTTATAATGTAGTGTTTAAAACTTAAGTTTTATAGTAATAGTTGAAGTAATATATTGGTTAGAAAGAAAAACTTCTTAATCGCTATCATATAATTGTAAAAATTCATTACAAGGTCTATATAATATTTAAATGAAGTTCAATAATATTTATAAGAGCAACTAGTCTATAAATTTGATTTTGTAATTTCTTGTTTGTAATTAACAATACCCAATCACTTAAATTAATTCACAATACTTAATCACTTGAACTCAATAATATATATATATATATATATATATATATTATAAATAATAAAATAATAAAATATCATATATATATATATATGATGTTAATGCAATGCGTGGCTCGTTTAAATGACTTATAATTTAAACATATAATTATTAATTTTTTGAAATAATCATCAATAATTATGAATTAATTTTATATATTTACCAAATTTATTAAGCATCATTTAAAGTCATTATTATAATTGATTAGCCATATTCATTCTTATAACTTGCTATAGTGAATGAAATTAAGTCTAAAATCGGTCGTTTTGTCTTACATTTGACTATTAACAAATTACTGTCTCCTATTTATTTCAACCTTTACATTTATTTCAAACTTTATAGAATGTGTAAATACAAGGTATATAATTTTTCTAAATATTACTTAATAATTTGGTTAGTGTAAAATAAAAAAAATGTGTAAATACTTATAGTATATATATATTTTATATATATAAAATGTTAAAATTAAGTATGATAATTTGGGAATTTTTCCAAATTAATTATAAATTATAGTTAAGTATAAATTATAGTGAAATAAAAATAATTTTTATTTTAATGATAAAAAATTAAAATTAAAATTATATTAATATTTATATAATGTAAATATTTCTAATCATATAATAAATACAATAAAATATTAATAATTTTAAACATAAACATATTTTATTTTTATAACTTTAATAATAATTAATATAAATTAGTCATTATGTAATATTTATTGTATTCAATAGATTTGAAAATAAAACATATTCATTAATTTGAATATATCAAATTCATACAATGGATAATAAGAGAATGAAGTACAATAGATTTGAAAATAAAACATAGTTATTAATTTGAATATATCAAGTTCATACAATGGATAATAAGAGAATGAACATAAGTGTTGTTGATAAATTTTTTAAGGTAGGGTAACACCATGAATTATTTAAGGAAGGAAAAAACTCCACAAGAAATGTTTGTTATAATTACAATACTCTTCACAATATCTCATTACATTGTTTATACTTATTTATATAGTAATATCTAGCTTCTAAGAACATTCCAAAAAATGAAATTTCTAGAAGGTGAAATCGTTAGTAAGCCTTCTCACATTTATTTCTTTCACACCACTACATGGGCCTTATTTACTAGAAATGACCTCCATACATAACAATACATAACCACCTATCTATTATGATTCTCCTTGGGTATCTCTCTAGGTATCCCATATTACCCCCATAGGTACACTACATTCCATACCCCTTCACATGTTTTGTCCTCGAAACATGGGAAGAATCCATACAATATGATTGACTAAGAAAAGTAGCCAGTTGTTACCAAGCACATGCATCCATCCATCCTCGTGAAATGTGAACATGGGGTCCAACTGCTTCCTTGCCACCTTGATATAGATTATATTATGCCTTGTTGTAATACTATGATATCTCCATGCATTATTGTTATTCCTCCATGTACCCCTAGATTGGTTTCCTTTCTGGTGCCATGTTGGTTCATAATAAATTTGATGATGCCCACACCTTTTCCTTGATGAACATTTTTTTTCTAGGTGGCATGGGTCACGATATACATCATTCTTAGATTTAAGTTTTTTGGGCCTGGACTCTTCAACATGGTGTTCCTTTGAGTCATTTAGATATTTGGATTCCTTTTTATGCCATTCCTGGGGATTTTCTTCATATGCTTATGTAGGCTCTGCTTTTGATTCAACCTCAGACTCTACAATAAATTCTTTAGGTTCCCCATGGGCCCTTCTTACTTAGTAAGAGAAATATCCTACAATGTAAACTTTTTTTCTTATACCAAAGCTTCAAAAACGTTTTTTACACATTAACATTAATTGTACCAATGGAGTCCATCCAAAGATATCCCAAAACAATATCCACGTCATTGATATCTATAACATAAAAATATGAATGCAACACATATTTGTCCATGGTGAGCTTCAAATAATTGAAAATTTGAATAGTCTCACCCTCAAATTGTGTGCTTTGGATATGTTTTACATGAACTTGTAATATTTTAACCAAGTGAACATTGATGAAATTATGCTTGCAACTAGGGTTAATAGAAACAATGACCTTCTCTTTATGAATGCATCCATGAACCTGTAAAATAGATTCACCACATGAAAATAAACCCTTGGTTCTCCCTCTATCATTCTTATTAGCATGAGACTATCTATTTGAAAATATTTTTTCATATTTTTTATCTGAAATTGTCTTCATCTTGTCATGGTTAAGCAAATTCCACCATATGGCCTCATAATATTTTAAATTAGTACCGACTCAAAATTTTCAATTCTTTCCCCATACTAACTTCTTTTGTGTATGTATTCTTCAATGCTAGGACTGCCATGTTTTCTTTTGAAATCTTGCTTGTGAAAACCCAAAAATAAAACTAGGGTTTATAGAAATAAATTTCTTTTCAATGGAGCTCCTTGAGGTGACTAAATTAAAATGGTTAGAACTTTTGCTACACTTCTCCAATTGGATATTATGATCACAAATATGAATTTCCATGACCACTCTTCATCTACTGGCACTAGTTTCACTAAAATCCTATCACTCTATCCAAATATATATTATTTGCAAACAATGCAGTCATCCTCAGAAAAAAACTGTAAAACAATTGATTATAAATTAGCGATAAATCGACTTTTCAGACATCAATTTGGACAATTTTTTTTGAACTTGGATATTTTTTCAAGAGGAAATCAGATATACATTTGGTTTCCTCAAATTCTACACAAAACGTTTTAGAATTTGATCTAAATTCCACCATCCTAATTTTCCCTTGAGAAATCTGCAAAAAGAAAAAAAAATCTTCTTTTTGGCTCAAGAAAGAGCTATGATATCAATTGTAGTTTATTCAATAGATCTAAAATATAGGATAGTCATTAAATTGAGCATCTCAAATCCACATAATAGACAACAAAAGAATGAACATAAGAATTGTAGAGAAAACCCTTGAGGTAGGGTATCGCCATGAATGATTCCTTAAAGAATGAAAACACTCCACAAGCAATGCTTGTTACAATTACAATATTCCTCACAATACCTCATTACATTGATTATACTTATTTATATAATACTATCTACCTCTTAGGAACATTCTAGAGAAGGAAATTTCTAGTAAGCAGAACCTTTTAGTAAGCCTTCTTACTTTTATTGCTTTCACACTACTACATGGGCCTTATTTACTAGAAATGGCCTCCATACATAAAATATCATATCTCCATTACGGATGTACGACCTTACAACATGAGAATAAATCCTAAAATAATCTTAAAGGATTGAAATGGACGTTGAAGGCTTGGTTAATTCATCAAGCACCGAAAGAATATTGGAAGACAAGATGATCAAATAGCTACAAAAGACAATTAAAAACATATCACTCACTCACAATGACCTCTAGTGTACCATTTTATTTAGCGAAGGTCACACTAAATACTACTACAAATTAATAGATCATTTTGATTATGTCAAAGTATTTATTAGTATTAGTTGCATTGCATCATTCCACTAATATAAAGGGACTCATTATTTTTATTAATCCAACTTATTTGAATTATGCTTCTTCTTCAACCTCTTCAACCTCTCAAGGGAGTAACCAAACCAAAAAACTAGTACTTGAAAGGAAGATTCCTTAGTCATGACCATATTACAATCAACGCCACACCTAGGAGAGTCATTTGCAAAAGCTACTGTCTTAGATGCCTCCATGTCCTTTTTTGAAGTCACTAAATAGTGGTTCATCATTGGGTATTTCCATCAATTGGGTTTACTATTCTTCCACTTTTTAGCCTAGGAATCTTTATCCCTTGGACACAAAGTTGCTACATCCCATACTCAAAATAAAACATGCATCAAAAGCCATTGTGTTTGTAATCTAGTAGCTACGTTCAATTATGGTTCTCATGTTCCAACAGAATTATCTCTAGAATCTCTTTGCTTGAAACTCAATGTATTAAATTTACCCCATATCAATAAATTTATGTAGGGTGTTTCCAATGGATGAAAGGGAATGGCAAGTCTAATGTTCAAGAGGGAAAATTTGTTTTTCTTACCCTAATTGGAACCTTTGATAACAAATTTGTATATGGATTGAAACTATTCATCCACAACTTCATAAATAAGCTATCTTTCTCCATTCGGGTTGACTAGGTTGTCATTCTGTTTGAAGCTTCGGACAAGATGATCACGGATAACCAGGAGTCTTCGGTTGTGTCCTCAGATGCAAATGAAACAGGTATGTGTGTTCATTCTTTTCCCCTTTCAAAGGAAGTTGGATTTTTTTCAGACTCCAAATGTTTGTCCCCCTCCTCTATTCAGGAGGTTCCCAAGGAAGTGTCTCAAGGGATTGAAGAGGGTTTTCCTGTTTCAATAGTGGAGGGGAAGGGGGGAGTTTCTGTAGGAACTGTGGGCCCTCTAGCTATGTATAAGGTTCACTCTCCCTCTCTTATCTTTCCTAATCCTCCCTCCTCTTGTTATAAATTATGATCACTTAAAGATAAAGGTTTAGAGGAGCAGGGGATTGCTGAAGAAAGACTAACTTCATGCATGGAGCCTCCTGGTCATCCAAGATGTAATTCCTTCCTTTCAAAATCAAACTTAAATCCTTGAAGGAGGTGCTTCAAGAAAGACAAAAAACCATAGTTAGGGAACTTGGAGCCGAGAAGCCCTCTATTGAGGTTCCTCCATGATTGTTCTTTGTTTGAACTAAGAGGGGTGGGGGGTGCCTCAAAGAGACTAGCCATTAAAATATTAGATCGCTCTATATAAACTTGATATCATTCTTTTTCAAGAAACCATGGTATATGGTGGAAAGGAAACCAATTTTTTGTCTTCTCTTCTTCATAGTTGGAGTTTTAGTTCTCTTGATACAGTATGTATGTCTGATGGACTAATAATATCTTGGAACTCTTCCTTCACATCATGAAAAACTAGATTTTGTGCTAGAGGTATTGTGTTGGAAGGGGAATCCAAATATTTGGGAAGGTTTTTTAAGATCTTGAATGTATATGGTCCTTATGTGGATTGCAAATTGTTTTGGGAATCATTGGAAGGGCAGGGGATTTCAAAGGACCCAAATATCATACCCAATATTGGAGATTTAAATTTGACCTTATCATCAAGAGAGGTTTGGGGGGATTTTGCTAGGTAGGATCCTCTAGCATAGTTCTTTTATCACTTGTTTGAAGTCTCAAAGCTGGTTGGAATTGAGCCTATTGTCGTGGCATTAAATTAGAGAAATGAAAGGAGTGATAGTGCATGGGTTTCAAAATGTTTATACATTTTTTAATTGAAAAAGGGTCTGTTGGAGGGTTGTGAGCACTACAGATCTTGGATAAGGGTGGATGAATATTCATATCATATCCTTATTCTACTTCAACTTGAGAATGAGAATGAGAAGCCTCTAGGGATTTTCAAATTTAACCATGTCTAGTTAAAAGAGGAGGAATTATGGTGTCTAGTGATTGATAAATGGAGATTTTTTAATCCACAGTGAGAGGAGTCCACAATGTTCTAGTTTGTCACAAATTTGAAGCATAAAACATATTTAGTGGTAGTAGGAGATACGAGGAAAAGGGATTTATGATAGGTTGAGCTCGTAGAGATGGAGGAGAATATTGGCAAGATTCTCTCTCAAAATTTGGTGGGAGTCTTTTTGGTATAGAAACAAGAAGAAATTAGATTTTTGGAGGGATGCAAAACCCATCTTCTAACTATTGAGGAAACTACTTGGAGACTGAAAAGTTGTGTAATATGGTTGGAGGAGAGTGATAGTAACACTAAGTTATTTCATGAATTTGTGGCACATAAGAAATATTTTAATACGATTTGGGAACTTGATGCAT
>SNQJ01S0244800.1:0-10825 GCA_010110895.2 Picea sitchensis
ATAAGTGGATTTGAGTAATGGCTTGGGGAACTGTCTCCCAAATTGGGATATGGCCTTGGGGAGAGGTGAAATCGTGGACTGGTGGAGTCAACGAGTTCGCAGGAGGCTCGTGAGGGGGGAGCTCTGCGACTAGTGAGACGTCAGATATGATAGAAGCCTCCCTAGGAGAAAGGGTATCCTCTATGTCAGTTCCATTGGATGATACAATGCATACTTGATTGGAAGGATGAAGGAGCGGTGGTGCACCATGGTAAGTTCCTAACAATGTTGGGTCTTTGAAAATTCCGAGACCTATTTGGATGAGTGGGTATGCATCATGACTCATGTGGATGAGAGGAAGAATGGTATCAATGTTGGCAGAAGGGTTAGGCTCATAATGTGAGACTTGATCAATGGTAATGATCTTCCCGTTATGGAGGAACATCATCGTTCAAAAGACGGAAGAGGCGACTGCCTTCATAGCGTACATGTAGCTACGACCGAACAGGATATTATAATCAAGTGGGGCTTCAATAACTTCAATGTCAATGAGAATGGTCTTGCCCCCCAAGTTCTACAGGGACATTTTGGAAGATCCTTTCAGGAGATGATGGTCGTCCGTCATAAGCTCGTAAGGTAATGGCAGATGGTATGAGTTCGGAGGAACCAAGTTTCTGCCATACTGATTTGGACATAATGCATGTGGATGCACCTTCATCGATGATGCACCGATGAACTGTAATGTTTCGAATTTTTACTGGGATTTGAAAANTGTGATGAGTTGGGTATCCGCGGGGTTGACTGCCCCCAAGGCAAAAAGTAATGATTTCCGCTAAGTGAGACAAGTTTGAAGGACCTCCAATACTAACATGGCAACCGGGGATTGTTCTAAGTCATCAACCAAACTGTAATTATGAGCTGCCCTAGCCTGGGGGTTGTGGACATTCCTACGCAATGGGATGCGAGGGATGCGAAGAGGTGTTTCGGCGATAGGGCGAGGGAGTACCAATGGGGGTCCCGTTGGTGTTGGGTTTGTTTCTATGGGAATGGGAGGAGACTCAACAGGTGCACGGTATTGACAATTACATGTTTGTAGAAGGATTTCTTCCTCACTGGTGAGGAGGATGGTATGATCTACAGGGTTGTGTGGATTGAGGTACTGTCCCAACTGTGGTGGGGTAGGTTGTGCGTCTTGTTGGGTGTTTATCACACCCTGGTGCGGAATGGGATTCTACAGTACGGCTGGGGGGGTTGTTACACGTATTGTTGTGGGGCCTGTTGAGGGGCAGGCGGGGCTGGAGGATGTGTTAGACTGCCTGAGTCTTTCAGCCATTTAAAATCAGTGATTTGGGGGAAATGATGAGTATAATGACCGAACTCACCACAAAGGGCACAAGGGAAGGTGGTTTTGATAGTATTATTATTTCTCCCTTGACGCCTGTTGTTATTGCCCCCCTGGGGATTCTAGTTGCCCCCAGTAGGTTGGTTTTGTTGGGGTTGATTCCCGCCTTGAGCTAGGTTGTTATTATTCCTGTTCCTTCCTTTATTTTTGGCATTATTCGATGGATGGGTTGGATTTTTCGTATTCAGCTGTTTGAAATTTTGATATTGTTGAACGGGAGAGGGTTGAACAAAATTCACCCCAGCGTGAGGGTGTGGGGGTGCCATGGGATGTGGAGGACTAGGGAATGGAAAGTACAGATTATGTGGGAGTTATGATCCATAAGGTACATAGGAAGGCTTGGTGCTTTCGCTAGTACTCATAGTATAAGCTGAGGTAGAGGGGGTACTAGAACTTGTTTGGATAGGTGGGTGTAGTGGGGGTGCCAGTGGTGGTCCACTGATGGGTGGAGGAATAGCAACAAGGTATGGTTGTTGATAAGGGGGTTGGGGGTAATAAGAAGTTCCCCCATATTCCGACGGATATTGAGGCATGCCATACATTGGTGGTGGTTGGGGTTGAGGATTGTGGTGTGTGGTATTACTAATCAATCTGTCTGATGAGTGAGACATCCTGGGTTTGTCTTGACCGAATGGCATTGGTTTTGGGAGATCAGGAAGTATTGTGTATAAATACCCTGATTGGGAATAGCTGAGGTCGTATTGTTGAGCCTTACTGATGGCTTCCTCTTCAGATTGGGGGAAGGTGGAAGCTACATCTTTACCAAGGAGAGAGACAAGTGATTTGAGAAACCAGTCGAGACACTGTTGTTTGGTAGTTTCAGCGTTGCAAAAACTACGTCATCTACGCCACTCATGATCAGGGATATGTGTGGCTGAGGTTTGTTTGAAATTAGAGAGTATTTCAATACCATTGTCATGACAGATTGGTAATTGGAAGAAGGTAAAAAATGCTTTGGCCAAGGACTCGAAAATCGCATGGGACCCTGATTTTTCGTCTACATACCATTTAGCAGATGGCACAGTGAGTGTGCATTGAAATAATTGTAGTCTGATGGAATCATCCATAATGTTGTTGGAAGAGCACCATAGGTGGAAAGTCATGACATGGTTGGTAGGGTCATCTCCTACCTTTCCTTCAAACTTGGGGATGTCTGAAGGTAGTTTGGTAGGCACTGCAGGCCATGTGGGGTCATGCAATATAGGATCATTTGTGAGTTTTCTTAGATATGGTATGTTAAGAGAGGCCAAATATGGAATCTATAGTGGGGGGGGAGGATTAGCTCCAGCCATGGTGTGAGTGTTCTGTGAACCTGACCCTTGAGGGGGGCTAGGTGGGTTGGTACTTCCTCCTGGAGAGGAAGTTGGCCCCCCACTTCCATGTAAAGGAGAGTGAGTGGATGGAGGGACTTGGGAAGTGGACCCAAGTAATGTGGAACCAAGCAAAGTTGATCCTAAAATAGTGGTACTCACAGGAGTGTGTGAAGGTGGTGTCGATGAGTTGGCAAGACTAATAACTCCCCCTAAAATAGGAGGGAGGTTTAGTAAGCGTATGGAACGAAGGGGGTTCTATGGGTCCCCTATGATGTTCGAATAGCTGAGTGGATGTGTGCAAAATGTGATGAGAGAAAATAAACAAGAGCCTTTGTCACAAATTTTGAACTTTACACAATATATATATATCTAAATCAAAATGTAATCAGAAGTGCATCATACATAAAGTGATTTGAAAAAGAAGCATATATGTGGATAAGTGGGTTTTGTCCACGTGGGGAATCAAAGAAAACAAATGCTCGTGTCCTAAAAGACATAACGTCCTTCCTCACAAATAGCACTGGACCTTCCAATAGTACTCAATAGTGGGGTCTGAAGTCACCGGAAGAGAAACTAGTGAAGGATGAAATAATTAGTTATAATGAGGGATAAAGGGGGCATATCCTGAAAGAGCTGGCGATATTTCTCAATAGCCAAACAAAATCCGATCAAGGTGCAATTGCAACCCACAATTTCCACCTGGGTAGATGTCCTAAAATTTGATCACTGGGTACCTTGATCAAAGGGTGACATTTAGATTTTCGGCCTAAGAAATGGGTCACGGGCATAGAACAACCGGACCTCGGCCTTCAACCCTTCATGGGTATCTCCCTGCCTTATGGTGTTAGGAACACTTGACTTGGAGGATTTGTAGTTCCCTATTTGACAACTTCTATTGTTTTGACAATGTGGGAACCAGATAACAAGGAGTTATTTGGATGCCTAGCCCCGAAATCCTACCTAGACTAAAAAATTTCTTTTGGCACCTCCTGTGGAGGAAAACTTAGTGAGTTTTTAGAAAAAAATTAGATGTAGTTGTTTGAGAGGTTGGGTGTGTGAACCAACCTCATTGAAATTAAATGGGAGTGGATAGTTTCGGCAAGAAAAGGGTGGGGTGTTGGTGTTTCGGAATCCCTTTGGAGGAAACTTACTTTGACCTCCACGTTTCGAGAAAAAAACTATGTGAGTGATAAGCGACTTTTGTGTATGAATGAGTGAAAGTGTGCCAATGTTTTAATGAATTAGGTGTCACCTTGCTACATGTGGACTTCGCTTGGTCCTTACAAGTGTTGATTACCTAATTAACTAAGTGCCTTTGCTACAACCTTGCATAATTCANAACAACCGGACCTCGGCCTTCAACCCTTCATGGGTATCTCCCTGCCTTATGGTGTTAGGAACACTTGACTTGGAGGATTTGTAGTTCCCTATTTGACAACTTCTATTGTTTTGACAATGTGGGAACCAGATAACAAGGAGTTATTTGGATGCCTAGCCCCGAAATCCTACCTAGACTAAAAAATTTCTTTTGGCACCTCCTGTGGAGGAAAACTTAGTGAGTTTTTAGAAAAAAATTAGATGTAGTTGTTTGAGAGGTTGGGTGTGTGAACCAACCTCATTGAAATTAAATGGGAGTGGATAGTTTCGGCAAGAAAAGGGTGGGGTGTTGGTGTTTCGGAATCCCTTTGGAGGAAACTTACTTTGACCTCCACGTTTCGAGAAAAAAACTATGTGAGTGATAAGCGACTTTTGTGTATGAATGAGTGAAAGTGTGCCAATGTTTTAATGAATTAGGTGTCACCTTGCTACATGTGGACTTCGCTTGGTCCTTACAAGTGTTGATTACCTAATTAACTAAGTGCCTTTGCTACAACCTTGCATAATTCANGTCTTTGGTACAACCTTGCGTAATTCAAAAGTCCCTAAGAAACTATCATGTGGACATGTGGGTCCTTTACTATTCCTTTAAGTCCCTATTTTGATTTAATCTAAGAAAAACTTTGAAACTATCCTAGATTGTGATCATGTGGGCATGAATGGGCCCGTTACAAAACCTTTAAACTTCCCTAGTGATTTAATCTAAGAAAGCAAATTTCAACACTATCCTATCTTTGTAGCATGTGGGCATGTATGGGCCCGTTATAATCTTAAGATGTGTTCAAAAAATAAACTAAGAGGAGTCCCAAGAGGGGCTGTTGTCCTCTCCTAAAGGTTTTAGTCTTCTTAAGGGAGATGAAATTGTCCTACAATCTTTTTCTGATTCTCAAGGTCGCTTGGAAGCATGAGAGAAGAGCATACTAAGCGATTGTTATCCAACTTCTAGTCCCAATGCAAGTTTTATGTGATTACAAATTATTTCCAACTTATACTTTTAGTCAAAGCAAGCCATCCATGTGGCGAAAATGAAAGAAAAAGAGGAAATAATGATGTTAAACCCCCCAAGTGCCTATGTGTTTTGACTAATCCCTTTATATGAAGAGGGAACTAAGTGTGGTGCAGCTTACAACATGCATGAAATCACTTTTACGAAGGCTAGGAACCTTCCCCAAATCACAAAAAACCTTACAATGTGTAGTTTTTTGCACAGGTGCGCGGGTCTCAATGTAGACAGAGGCACATTGAGCGCCTGTGCACAGACCGAAACGAGATTTTGGGTGTAGGTGTGTAGAACGGAACTATGACTTAGGCGCATGTGCGCACGATGTGCGTCTGTGGGCCAAAAAACCGGTGCACAACTAACACACGGTCGTGAAAGAAAATTCTAGATGGAATTCTCCCAATTCAACTTGGAATTGGATGTTTTGCAGGTCATCTTGGGCCGGTTAATGCACTTGCAGGTTAAATAAACCAAAATAAGAGCTATAAAAAACCCAATGGGGTAGTAAATTGATACCTTTCCCCAGTGGAGTCGCCAATCTGTTGCACCTCTTTCGTCACCTTAGTGAGAAAAACAGAGGTGCTTGCAAGCTTAGTTGGGTTTGCTAAGCAGGACAACTGTAAGGAAAAGGGTTAGAGAAAGAAATATAAAAGAACAACTAAGAAATAAGCTAAGAAATAAAATAACAACTAAACTAATGAGCATAGGGACATAAGGACAAAAGAAACAATAAGACCCATGTCACCAATGGTAAGGTTGATATTAGTGAAAGAAAACACCAAGACGAAAGAGGACTATGAGTCCCTTCTTCCTCCAAGGGAGGGCTATTGGACCCCCACAAATAATCTCTTCTTACAACTTAGAATGAAAATGGTGAAAGAATTCTTTGCTAATCCACTCAAGGGGTGAGATGGATTGCCCAATGCAATGGTGCTAGTATACTCTTGATGAGAATAGAAGATTCCTCAAGAGACTAGTAGTAGCATAAATTTGCTATTGAATTCCTTAAATAATGAAGTGCACCCATGGCCTTTTTATGGCACCTCTTTGAGGTATTGTATAACCATCTTGTAGTGTGTAAAGAGGCTAATTAGGGCATTTTTAGGTCTTTGACTAGCCACCCAGTCGGATCCAATCCAGATTTGAGTGTCAAATCAACTTGGAAGCTAAACCAAAAGTGGTTGGGAGGCCGACCACTCTCATAAATGCATCATTCTCTTATGTGTGTGGATTTTAGCAACCACAGTCATGCATCGGGCGCATGTGTGCTTTTATTGCGTTTCTATTTTTGACCCTTTGGAAATTCTTTTGTGGTAATTTTGGTCCATGGGTGACCTCATCACTGTTTGACGATGCTGAATTCTTGTAATCATTTGTGGACGAAATTTCAGTGATAACAAGTCTAGTGCTCGGTCTCTTAGTGTGATCGCTAGATGCATGAGTTTGGTGTATTCATCAGTGATCTTCTTTGCTTCCCAGATCTTTGCACAAATGAACAGATGTTTCTCAGGGTCTTTTGTTGCTTCTCCTTGAAACTCTAGTAATCTGATAGTAGGATCGTGTCCTGCCATTCCAAATACTAAGCTACTCCCTCCTCTGCGCAGTGTAGATACTTGACTAAGGTTGCCTGAACTAGCTCCTCCAGTTGTTTTTCCTTGTGTAGATGTACTTCCTACTGTCGGATATCCTCTGAACTTTGGTTGTCTAAAATATGGTGTTCTCTTTGGTGTATTGGTCACACATGGGTTTATGGGTTCCACGGTGACATTAATCTGAAAGGGATGGTTGCCTTCTCCTCCTGTTCTTGGGCCTCTTGTTTTCCTCTCATACGTGGTGTGCAGAATTTCCTCAATATTCTCCACAGCCCAGACATCCTCTACCTCTTCCTCATCGCTTACCAAGCCCTCCCTCTCGGCTACAGTTCTCTTCTTGGTATTCACCTTGTATTGGTAGGGTGCTCCTCTACTCGTCGTTCCTGATGACGCCAAGATCCACTTAAGATGGTCGTCATCCATCAAGATCGGGTCCAAGGGTTCCTCCTCCTTCTTCTCTTTATCCTGCCCTCCTTCCATTCCCCCTCTCTCTATCAGTGCTTCCCCACTTCCCCCATACACGCAGGGAAGTCTAGCTATTTGATTCTATTGTCATTACACCTTTTTTATATAGCAATATCTTGATAGAAGTATACAGTGATCGAATGTACATTCCTCTAGGTCCTTGTAGGAACTCTTGCTCGACTGCACTATATGACTTTGTTGTGTCTACCACAAATTCTGTGATAAAGCCTGCCACAATAGTGTCAATCCAAAAGTCGACTGCGCGGGTGAATTTGTTGTTCACCTGCTGCAGTTGCTAGATCTATATTGGAGTCCAATCTAGCTGTAGAATCTGATTCGTCACGTGGTTATCCTTTAACCTTAAGATCCACTCTTGTAGTAGATGCAGAAAATCACAAAAAAATACTTTGTGTAAGTCCGTAAATACGTATTTATCCAGGTATTTACGTGGTGTGATCCTAGGGTTTCTATTGTCTTTTTGTGCAAACTCTAGCTCTTTGGTTCTCAACTAGCCCTCGATTTCTTCTCTCATGGGGTTCCAAGGTCTCAACATTCCCTTCTAACAGCTCATTACTCTTTTGTTCCACTCCTTCGGTTATTATTCATTCTATCTCATCTACTCAGTGCTCTCTTGTTCCTCTTAACACGGAAACATAACCATTTGTTGGTTTACTAATTCCCTTCTCAGGTTGTCTGAGTTTTTGACCCAGGGTTCATGTCATTCGGGGTTCCAACAAAGCCTCTAAAACTATCGGTCCTCCTAGTAATCCAGAAGGCAACACAGCACCCAGAAGGTACTGTGCAATCTCACCCTAGATAGATTTAAATGGGTGGTTGTAAGACTCAGGTGTTTACAGCCTAGGACAGAGTAGAGGATAGGGGTTTCTTGATTAAAGCCAGGTCCCGTGAGCTGTAAGGTAAACTACTTATCCCTTGAAATCGCGTACATATATTTCATAGTTTAATTCCAGCAAAGTATAAATAGATTCATAACAATGTGCTAACTCATTCATCAAGCTTAACCAGTAATTGTTGAAAGAAAGAAGTGGCATGCATACATTTAACATATTACATGAGTATTACCATGGTTCACCCCCTCCTGGGCTATGTACACAAATATTTGTCTCTTGGCTCTTTTATTATGGCAGTTCTGCATTCCTGGCACCCCGCGCTTACAATTCTCCACAAATTTGGGTAAAATCTGTGTGAGGTGAACTAGATCACACCAGGCTCTATAGCCCACAATCTAATCCTCATATCTACCTTCCCTCGTATCTTATTTTCTCAACAGCTTACAAAATCGGTTCATACAACTAAAACATTAAAGAACTACTCGCAACCAACCCTATATGATACTTTTGTATCTATATTTATACATTTCGGGCTCTTCATCCTTTTACAGAATATTACCAAAACCCCAACCCTTCTTACGTTAGGTTTTTCTCCCATATGCATGTTGTTATTACTCTAGTTGTCGCTTTCCTTTGTGCATGCTTTCTTACATGCATGCGTGCTATTCTTTTGCCAGTTGTTTCTTCAATTTTTTGTACGCTTTATTTCCCACGATCATTCTTCTTCCCCCTTCGGCCTGGTGCCAACACGTGGTGTTAACTTAGGGTTTATGTTTTCCTTCTGTGCAAACTCAAGTTCCTTTTTTTTCAACCATATTTCAATATCCGCCTTTGTTGGATTCCATCGCCTAAACATTCCCTTCTAATTTCATCCTCCGCGTGTTTATTCCATGGATCCCGTCGACTCAATCCTGTGCAGTTCTAGCCAACAACAGAACCATTTGTTGGTTCTTTAATTCTTCTTAGGCTGACCCAGATTTTGATCTCAAACAGGTTTCCAACAAAACCCTCAAAACTATTGGCCCTCCTGGTAAACTAGAAGGCAACATTGCGCACAGGGTGCACAGCGCAATCTCACCCGAGATAGCTTTTATCGGGGACTGCAATACTCAGGTGTTTGCAGTCTAGGAATGAGTGGGGATTGTGGTTGGGTTCTTTCTTCCTTATGCATTATCCTTATTAATCATTCATCTACTTATATGATTTATTCCTCTTTAAACCTATGCATGCATGTTGATATAGCTACTTTAACTATTCATTCTTAAGCTAATTATCAACATAAAGTAAAGCATTCATTAACAATCACATAGAACACATGGTTTTACCATGGTTCACTCCCTCCTGGGGATACGTCCACAATTATCTAGCTTCTCTGCTCTTTTATTTATTTTGCTGCAAAATCTTGCGTTTTGTGCATTACATCTTCAATAATGCAATCAAAATGAGGGTAGAACCCTTTGTGAGGTTGACTAGATTAGACCATGCTCCTCAGCCTGTGACCTAACCCTCAAAGACTAACTTATTTAACCATTCTACAAGACTTATTACAATCAATAGTTTTCCAACCAATTAACTCTTAATACTTAACTGACATCTCTCTCACCTAGACCTCCTAGGTCCATATTTATACTACTTTATAGGATTATATCCATTACAATATTTGTCAAAAAACCTAACCCTATCATGGTTAGGCTTGTCTTCCTACACGCCACATTGCTTTTCCTCCTGCATGTTGCTTTTCCGTATTTTTTTGCATGTTTTGTTCTTTCCACTTGTTGCACGCGCTCCAAAATTAGGTCTTTCCCAAAACAGATATTTCTCCCAAAAATAGGCTTGTGCCCAAAATAGAATTCCTTCTCAAAATAGGCATGCACCCAACACTGAGTAATGACTCCATAAAGTCCCTCTTTGAATGCATCTACGCATACCACACAATATTCATTTGGATCACCAATCTTGATAATTGGTGCACTTGTAAGAAACTCTTTTAATACCTATCAACTTTCTTCACATTTTGGTGTCCATTCAAATTTGATTCCCTTTTTCTATAAAGATGTAATGGGATGAGAAATCCTAGAGAATCCTTTTATAAATATTTTGTAGTATCCAGCAAGCCCCATGAATGACCTTACCTATGTAATGTTCTTAGGTGTCGACCATCCTCTAATGGATTCAATATTATTTGGATCTATTGTTATCCCTTCCTTTTCAATTATGTGTCCCAAGTAATGGATATGTCTCTGGTAAAAAGAACACTTGCTTAACTTGGCATATAACTTATGCTATGTTAGCACATGTATTACCAACCTTAAGTGTTGTTCATGTTCCTCTTTTGACTTGTTATACATGAGAATTCCATCCAAGAATACAGTGACAAACCTATCCAGGTAATTTATAAATATCCCATTCATTAGGCACATGAAGGTAGTTGGTGCATTTATCAATCCAAATGGCAGCACCACAAATTCATAGTGTCCATACATATTTTTGAAAG
This sequence comes from Picea sitchensis, assembly GCA_010110895.2. NCBI lineage: Eukaryota > Viridiplantae > Streptophyta > Pinopsida > Pinales > Pinaceae > Picea > Picea sitchensis. Next base: position 10,474 of record SNQJ01S0244800.1, read on the forward strand.
AAGATTTGTTGATGTCTTCATCATTTATCCTTACCTAATGGTAGCCTAATTACAAGTCTATCTTTGAGAATATATTTTTTCCTCTTAGCTAATCAAACAAATCATCAATGTAGAGGATATGTGTTCCTCATTGTGACCTTGTACAACTATCTAAAATCGGTTCATAACCTCAATGTTCCATCTTTCTTCCTTACAAACAATACTAGTGCTCCCCAAGGTGAGACACTCAGGTGTATATACCCTTTCTTTAGAAATTATTCTAACTCTATTTGTATCTCCTTCAATTTTGGTGTACTCATCCCATATGGGGCCTTAAACATTGGTGCAATTGTTAGCACTAAATCAATAGAGA
>SNQJ01S0244801.1:374-13237 GCA_010110895.2 Picea sitchensis
CAGTTTAAAAAAAAAAAAAAAAAACCATAACCATTTTTTTTTAAATTAGAGAAAAAAAACCTAAAAGATAAAAAAGGGAAACCCAATCCCTACATGGGGTGTTCATGATACTAACCTAGGGGAGACCCCTCCCTGAGGATGAAATAAATGGAAATAATTAGGTGTCTCCCACCATCACAAAGCTCGTACATAGGGAGGACCCTTCAGTCGACATCTCACTCCATCATTTAAGGCACAACAATACCCTCGAGATTGTTCGAACAGGAAACCAGGTGGGATCAAATGAGGCTCCCACTAACTCTGTGGTAGTACAAATAAAGGACCTATTGATGCTTGCATCCATCGGGACCGAAACCAAAACCTCACAAGGATGTGAATCCTCCTGCGTTTTTATAGAGGTGGTACTCCTCTTTCCGAGATTTATAAAATATGGGACTTTTGTAAGAAGTTCGTCAATAAATGAAATAAATATAACATAAAACAGAAAATATTTTCTTTTCTTTTAAAAGAGATACTTCCTGAGAATGGACCACAAAACACACACACATTCATACATTTAACGCAAATAAACATAATTCCTCACATCCATTATAGCAGGGCTAAATATTTATGATCACATAAAAATTAAAAGAAAATGATTTGCATGTATAAGAGAACTTTGATAGAGTGATACATGGGTAGCTCAAATGAATATAACGATAGATCAACCTCAAATAATTTATATTCATAAAAAATGAGTTACAAAGTACAGTCGAGATTGTTCCCAAAATAGTTCTCTTGGAATTTCTAATAATTATATATATAGTTCAATACATATCCTCTGAAATTAAAATGTGTTTGTCATAATGACTGAGATTGGGGCTTCCGCAGACCATAAATAAAATATTTATAAGAATGAATTTCATAGAAATAAGTAAGTGGGCGACGGAAGACAACAAGACCTAGTAAGAAGAAAAAGGAAAATATCAATCTTTGTTTAAACCCTTCTATTTAAAGAGGTGGAGTAACTGGATGAAGATATTGATAAAGACATAAAGATGTGATCACTATGAACTTACTATGATGGTATCTCATGGTTTGTTACTTTCTCGTTGATGTTCTTTTATGTCTTTCCTCGATGGTTACAGGAACTATCTCAGCCATCCTTTTCCCTTCATTGGTAATCTTGTCGACAACCTTTTTGAACCACTCCTCGATGTAGCTCCTCATTGGTGTCACATTGATTTCATGTCTGATTTTTATATTGAAGAGTTCACCTTACCAATCCCTTAGATCAATATAAATTTTGCACAATTCTTCTTAAATATCTTGGTTTTTAGTTGAATAATCAACTAGACAGTTTTCCACATCATCTTCACCATATTCAAGAATGCCATAGATTTGTTCAAATGACAACCCCTTAAAGATCTCAAATTGTTCATCAAATGCATGCTTGGTTAGAAAAAACGAGTTGAGTATCAATTTTGGGTCTTGGACTTCATTGGTGCTTCCATCTATATCTATCTCAGTTAGCTTCTTGAATAGTTCCTCTCTTCTAGTTATGGCCTGGCTACATGCTTGAACGATAGCATTCAGGTTTTTTACCTTTTCTTTCCAGCATACGTTCAGTTGTTTTATTCAATTCAGGGAAGGGAGATCCTCCTCTCTTCTTCTAAACTCCATCATATTAGTAACTTTAACACCAAATGGTACAACTACATCGATGTATAAACCTTGCTCGTTTTTCAAATATGCTTGCAGATATTCATGAAAATCATGTGCTCTTGTTCCAAAAGAGACCATACTCTTTGACATTTCCAAAGCCTCTGTTATTAATTCCATTATATTGTTTATATTGTTTTTCACATAGCCTCGGTCTTATGTGAGAAGGCTTGCCAATCCTTTTAACTTTGTCGCAGGTGTGGTAGTCTTGATCATTGCTAAAGGACTAGAAATCATTGGAAGGGGAATTAAAGCTCCCTCCAATTCCTTGATTCTCTCCTTTAACCTGACATTCTCCACTTCAAGGATGTCAATAGAGTTGTCTAGAGAATCTCCAGTTTCTCACTGTATCTGGGAGATTTGGGAAGGCCACATGTTCCATAGGTTAATCTTTGAACGAGATTTCCCCTTCTTATTCTTTACGTCTCTTTTTTTCAATAATCAAATTTTTGGATTCACTGTAAAAAAAAGCACTCTGAAATGCGAAAGACTCTTCTTCGTCGAATGTCTCGATCCCAATTATTTCCATCTGAGGATTCTAGTGAGAAGTGTTCTCTAGTTGGTCTTCATCGGGGAACACTTTCTCAATGTCAATTTCTAGTTCCACATCCTCGAGGCAGAGATAATGGATAACACTTTCTCCCCGAGGTCCCTCCTTTTCTTTCACAATGTTTTTTCATTTCTTCCTTACATGAAATTTATGAGAACTTTCAATTTTTCCAGAAGGAGGGTTCTTATCTCCTCCTCCGCTTGAAGAAATATGGGTGAATTTCTTACTTGGGTAGGTCGTTGGAGCGTTTCTTTGAGATGTTGTACTCTTGGGCATGACAGTCGGAGGTTGGGAACTTTTCTCACCCATACCTTTTCCTCTCTTATTGTACGACTCATTGGTGTTGAGTATTGTCTCTAGATCATTGGTTTCATGAGCAGGAGTGCCTGAGGCATTATCTCCATCTTCTATCAAAATAGTGTTAATGAAAGAATTGATGAAGCCGACAACTAATAGATGTTCTAATAAAATACCACTAGGGTCAAACCCTTTTACTTTTTCAGCATATTTCAAATTGAGCTTGTGGAAGTGGCCCATGAATTCATCAATATTGTTCATATTCCTGAATATGAAATCCTCAACTTTCCAAGGGAGAGGTATGAATTGTTTTTTTCTCTTTTCATAGAAAAACTGAAACCAATAGGTGTACTTCCTTGCTATATTAGCAACAAACATTTGGTCAGATATGTGACACGGAAGGAAGGAAGGATTTTATTTGGATCTAAAAATCCTTACAACGTTATAATTTTCCATCTGTTCTAGTGTCCCCTTCCTATCCAGGAACTTACTCGCATGGTCAGACATCCAGGGAACATTTTTTTGAAACATCAATTCTTTAAAAAATGAGAAAAAATAATTAAAGGCTTCATAAAAATGTTGGGAGGCCTTGTGCCTCCATAATGATTGATACCGGGAGGTTACTCGGTCAAACTCACATTTTACCTTATTGCAGATAGCTAGTCTTGCGAACTGACAGTAATGTGTTATCGCAAAGACCAAATTATATGACATAAAAAATTTCTTTTCCTTCTTGTATTGCGCCAAATGGGAAGAGATTTCAATGGAAATCAACTTACCCCACTCAAAGATGGCCTATTCATCGACCGTAAAATAAAGAATGTAAATAATCATCAGGGAGATGTTGGTTATGGTTTCTTGTTCTGTTATTCTCATAAAAATCCATGTAATTTCCCGAAAGGGATTTTTGAATGTGCCAACCTACAATATTTTGATGTCCTCAAGGATGACCACTAGGTTCTCCAGGAATTTAGGTAAGAGGTCGAGTCCATTGTCAGGATCTCTTAATAATTCCCTGCAATCTTCACCTCTAAAGGTGAGCGTTGACTCAGGGAGTCTCAACATCTTTCGGAAAACTTGAGGTGACAAAGAGACAGGGGAATGGTCTTGCAAATGGATGATCCATTGGCTTGGAATATATCTCTCAATGCACCAAGTGACCAACTCCTTATAATCAAAAACTTTCGGGACACAACCTGCACGCTTAATTCCAGACGTCCAGATTATTTCCTTCTGGGAATAAGGGGATGAATAATATGAATATTCCCTCGACCACTGAAAACTCTGATCCTCGCATCCGAAAATATTCAATGTATCTCCATAGAACTGTTTTCCATTTTATTCCATAAGTCGACGAGAACGTTCACTTCCTCCAAATTATTTTAGGAATGAACATATGTGGGACATAATATGATCCTCCGTAAATCATGTTTACTGTGCTTTAATAGGAGGTCTCCTCGAGACTTTCACTTATTAATGACCATCCCTTCGAACGTGTATGGTAAGTTATTAGAATTACAAGCATATTAAATGTGAATTGGGAAAGGCACGAGGGTTGAGGGGACGGGGGGGACAATATGTGACTTGATATTTTTTGTGAACCCATGAACCCAAGAGCCCGCTATGGTAAGAGGCATGAAATTGATTAAGTGTGGGACGACGCGGCGGTCGTACAGGTTCATGTAGGCAGAATGAAACTTAGCCAGTTTCATGGGATTATGTGGATCGAAATGTGGATAGCATAAATCTTTGGTACAATATGTCTATCATAGAACACGGGGACATGAAAGCTCAATCCTATCAACCCTTGAACCTGTGATAGTAAAATAGGCTAAGTATGGAACAACACGTCATTCGTTCAGACTCATGAAGTGAAGTTGTAGGTGGAGGTGAGAAAATGTAAGTCCACCAACCCAGGAACCCATGGTCTAAAATGTGATTAAGTGTTATAACTAGAAAGGGATAGTAAGAGGGAAAAACGAAGAGGAAAAAAATGGGTAAGTGTAGAAGGGGGAAAAGAAAGGGAGAAACAAAATCGGGAAAGTAGAAAAGAGGAGGGAAATTTTTGGAAGTAGGAAATGACCTCAACTGGACCCTCCAACTGACACATGGATCCCACATTTAAGGCACAACATTACCCTTGCTATGGTTCGAACGGGAATCCATGTGAGGTCCCACAAGTCTTCTGGTCCCTTGTCTGATTCAGATCCTAGTCAGAGCAGCCACCTAGAACAAAAACTAAACTCCTTTAACTACCCATCCTTCCAACAAGTTAAGGCATTTTCCACTCATGATCAACCCTCTCCATGTCAAGATCTACATTAAAAATTATGGATGTGATCCAAATCTAATGCTCGATGCCTACTCTACAAATCATGAATCCAGTTCTTGAAACGAGTTTCCTTTGCTCCACTATCAATTATTAGAACTCTACTATGTTTCTCTCACACCTGTATCACCCTTCGCTTCATGATTTAGTCCATGATATCATGGATCCTCAGTATGGTTATCCAAGAGTCTATTGTCACAGCTCAAGGGCTCCTGAAGCTTCTTCCTCCTTCCATCCCGAAGAGGGAAGACCAGTGTCTCAAGTGCATCTAGAGGCTCACAATTCAGCCAACAACTACCAGAGAAATAACCCCACCAATTTCAATAGAGATTGGAGAAATTCAAATATGCAATCAACCTAGAACAAGACACGACTATGGAATTTGAATTAGTTGAGCATATAATTCACTGGGTTCCCGACATAGGTCACACAAGAGCAAGGGAGACTCGCTACTGGAAGACAGTAGAATTATACTGTAATATTAAAACCTGCATGGGCCAAATGATCAAGACTAGAGAAGACATCGAAAATGCAGTTCAACTTCAGCTTGATGGTCTTCACCTGATAGTTAGAGAGATTCTAGCTCGTCTTACTCCTACTTTAAACAATCTCACAATGTCATCAACAACTCATAACCAACAATCCGATCACGATAATTTTTAGGCAAACAATCCTTCATATGCCTCAACCGAGCCTTCAACTCCATGAAGTTGGGTACCCTTCAAGTCTCCATTTTTTGTTAAAATGGTAGACAAAAACAAGAATAGGCATGTTATCTATATCAAATTTCCTTGTAGAGTACCTCTGTTACCTCTAGCTTTTAAAGTTTTTTGGTCAAATTACAAAGAGTACATTTGGACTGATGATATTCTCCTCTGTTGTTTGTATGGTTTCCCAAGTGGCAGGACAACAACAAAGAACGTTTTTTTGCATGATACTTTGAAAAATCAATAGAATTTTGACCGTGAATTTACAAAAAAAAAATATGCAACCCAAAATTTAAATTATTTTATACCTAAAAAATACAAATGAAACTAAAAAATCTAGAATTAAAAAAAACATAAATAACAAATTAAAAAAAACAATCGAAACACTCAACAACAAAATTAAAAAAAAACGTAAAATACAAAATTTAATTAAAAACCCCAAACAAAAAATTAAAATTAAAATTTTTATTTTTTTTAAACAATCTTAACTAAAAAAAACAATAAATATGAAAATTAAAAATTAACAGAACCTCCAAAAAAAACCTAAAAGATAAAAAATGCAACCCAAAATTTATTTATTTTTCAACCTAAAAAATAAAAATAAAACCATTTTTTTTCAACCTAAAAAATAAAAATAAAACTAAAAAAATACTATAAAGAACAAGTTTTGAATGGGAATAATATTTCTCCATGGTTTTGAATGGGAATACTACTTCTCTACGGTTTTGAAATCATATCTCTTTGGTTTTGAACGGGAATAATACTTCTCTGGTTTTTTTTTTTTAAATGTGATATTTTATTTCTAAGATTATATATCTGGGGTTTTGCACGGGAATAGTACTTCTCTGTGGTTTTGAAATTATTTCTCTACGGTTTTGAACATGAATAATATTTCTCCATGGTTTTCAATGGGAATACTACTTCTATGCGGTTTTGAAATTATTTCTATGTGGTTTTGAACAGGAATAATATTTCTCCACGGTTTTGAACGAGAATACTACTTCTCTGTGGTTTTGAAATTATTTGGAGACGGACAGGCTGCTCCTAGCTAGCAGGGAGGAAAATTCGGTTTTGGGCAGTGTTTGGCACAGTTTCAACTTTAGCTTGGACCAATAGAGATCGGGGTTAGCATCAGGAAGAGGTAATTTATTTTATGTATTTGTTTTATGTATTATAAGGAATATGCAGTGTTATGTTGTTGTTTGTAAGTGAATTAGGATCTGTTCATAAATTTTAATTAAACTGAATGGATATATGCTGGTTATGATGTTATGAAATGTTAGGATAGCATTTCCTTAAAATAAATTTTTTTTTTTCTGGTTTTATAAGGCTCTGTGGAGCAGAACCTTACAGATGGTATCAGAGCCCTGGTTCAAAATCTGGAGCCAAGGGCCTACCCACCTACCCAAACCCTCAATTAGATATAAATCTGGGCCCGAGGGCCAAGCTCCAACACCAACTCTAGATCTACCTAACCTGTAAGCCAAAGACACAAATTTTTATTTTATTTTTACACAGATCTATATATAAACAATATGCCCAATTGAAAAGATATAGTATTATACATTTTGAAAGTAAAAAAAAAATAATATATATATAACACAAGAAAAACCTTTGGGACTAATATTAAATCTTCAAGTCCACACAAGTTAAGCTCCCAGAGTTTCAATAGTACCGATGATGGCCACTTTGCCTTTGTGTTAATGCCAAGAACAACAGCTACACTGACACTAGTTGTTTGATAAAATAACACATCATCTTCTTGCCTTACTGTAGCTTCAAACCCCTCATTTTCAGCGCCCTAGAGAAAGTGAGCATACAAAATCAGGCTCCATACAGATATCAACCATGCCTAGAAACCTTATCAAACATCAACCCAGATAAACTAAAACAAAATTAGAATCATTCATTTGCACTTGTCCTTAATGTATCCACTTAAGTACTTAAAAATAGGCCTAAAATCTTGGTTAATGGATCTGGTCACGTTGGCAACTTCATATTCAAAAAGAATCGTTGGGTTTGAAACCTAACAAAGAGAATGACAGTTTGAAATTTACTGAGTACTACCAAAACAATAGTTTTTCCAAAAGAACAAAACTATCAGACCTAGTACTTTAGCACATAAAGATACAACCCCACATCTAGAAATGAAATTCATGTTATATTTAGACCAAATAGAGCAATGCCTGAATTTATCTGATCTTATGCAAAATACTTTGTAGATAGAGCTACCAATTAGGAATATGCAAATAGCAACAGTGAGTGACATAAGACTAGAACATGTACCTTGAAAAATTTTCCTGAAGCAAATTTAATCCTTCCCCCCAAGTAGCAGCCACCAGATTCTAGTCAGAAGGAAGGCAAGTTTAGACTATATGATTCCTTTAGCACTGGAAAGGAAAAGCCTAGGGTTGCAAAGGACCACCTTTCGAATCTGGGCAAGGGTGGTCAAACCACATGCACATCACAAATCAAAACCTGAGGCCAAGCACCAAAGCCACTTGTAGGAGGAGCCCATGGGCAGACTTCTACATTGCACAACGCATCCATGAGCTATCTATCTAAACACCCAACACAACATAGAGCGCCGAAACCGCATGGAGGAGGAGCTCACCGGGGGGTTTTACATTGCACAACACATCCACGAGCTATCTATCTAAACACACAACACAACACAAGCACCCAGCCTGTATATCGTATAGCCTCCATTCTCCACAGATAAAAATTCCCAGCCTGTATATTGTACAGCCGCCTCCACTCTCCACAGATAAAAACGCCCAGCCACAAACCAATATACAAGCCAGCGACCCAGCGTGAGTGGGTAGCCTACCAGCGCCTAGCCAAAAAACAATATACAACCCAGCGCACTCAAGACCATGCGCCAAGCAAGCGTTAAACCAAGTCACGAGGAGGAAAACCCACAAAGGGGAATTGAACTACGCGTCCACAGAACACAACCAAAAACAGTCGATACCAAGCGCCAGGTTAATGTGCCCAAGGTTTGCGACCAAGACACCTAAGGAAGGAGCCCACGAATGAGCCAAGATAAGCCATGGAGGAAGAGGGGTATATTTCTCAACATGTCCAAAGATCAAGAAAAAAAGAAAATACTTATAATAGATTAAAAAGAAAAATCAAATTAATGGGCCAAATACCCACAGGTTTGATCTCGAATCCAAGCACCTACAACACAACAGAAGTCAGTCGAGACTGAGTGCATATGCTCCACGCATCAAGTCACAAGAAAAGGAGTGCACTATACAAATCAAATATCAAACTACAAGCCAACATAAGCACTGATTCAAACAAGACAAATAGTCAATCCAGAACAATCTAGAACAGTCCAGAATACGTCAATCCAAAACAGTCACAAACCAAAAAAAAAAAAAACCCTGGAAATACAAGTCTACGAGTTAATGCAAAACAACACACATAATACAAGCCAGCGACCAATGCCAGAAGCCATCACCTGACAAACGAGGAGGAGAAGCCATGAGAGAAGGCCATGGCGGCCGACCGCGTAACCGGAAACCTCGCAAGAAGAAATATTGAGGAAAAGAGGAATTATGGTTAAGGAATAGTTTAGGGTTAGGTATGAAGAGCTAGAGGAAACGAGGGCGACACGTGGGCTTCATGAGTGCCCGCCCTTTGTTATTTCAAAAAAAAATAATTATTGTTTAAATTTATTATTGTTTATAAATTAAAAAAAAAATATTATTGTTTTTGAATTATTTGTTTGAATTTATTTATTTATTATTTTCTATATAATGATTAAAAAAAAATATTGATAAATTAAGTTATAAAAAAAAAAATTGAAATATTTTGAAGTCTATGGGTTTTGAACCCACGACCACCCACCACCTAAGCCTTAAGAGACAACCAAACACCAACGCGCCATGTATGTGACTTGGGGAAAGAAAAAAGAAATTATTAATTAAATTAACTAGAAGGATTAATTATTAGTGATTAATTAATTAATACTAGTAATAATATTAATTTACTAGACTTACTAAATGCGTTGATTAAGGCGATTGAAACTTGGGCTTTGTTGATTAAGTTAGTCTAGATTAATAGTTTTAATAAATAATCAACCTTAGGTTGGAAGTCACCTTATTTAGTTGTAAGCGAAAAGTTTAAAGGACTTAGACTAGGACAAGCGGGAAGGAGGTGACATACACACTAGGAAAGTAAGCTAAAGGAATTGGCGAGTATGGCACAAGGCTAGTGTAGCTACCGGGCAAGGGAGTCAACCATTTTCTTAGGTGAAGAAATCAAGCTTAGACACTTTAACCATAACCTAGCCAATCCCCTAGAGAGAGTAATGTCTGTTTACAAACAAGTAAAAGAAACTTATGCCTAACCCTGTCTTCTAGTTTAAGTAGCACCAATTCGAAACGTACTTGAACTCACCCTGAAAAATTTGGTTGATGCAGGTTAAATCATACAGGATGGTTAGGACTTGAGGGAATCGAGGCAGGGGAGCATCGTCGCAGGCACCACCAACACCGCTAGCGCCGCCGCCACCATCACCCGAACTAGCTCTCATATTTCGCTCGTTGGAGGCCGAAATGAGACTTTAAAGGGGCGACAACTAGCAGGGACCAAAGTGGAACCCTCACCATCTAGAACGGGTAATATAGAAGCGTCAAGGGATTCGAGTGGAGGACCTCTGCCCAAAGACATCACTCGAGAATTGAAAAAGATCAAACTTCCAAAGTTTGTCGGGGATCACGCCAGTGAATGTGCGGAAGCATGGTTGGAAGGCATGACAAGGTGTTTTTGCCTTAAGGGACTATGCGTCCAAATCTAAGGCGAAGATAACAATTTTTCAGTTAAGAGACAACGCCTTGAACTGGTGGGGTAACCTAGAAAGACAACTGCATCTTACCCCAGACACAGTATCTTGGGAACTTTTCGAGGAGAGGTTCCGAAGGAAATATCTGCCATCCTACTATGAGGAACAACAAGTAGGAGCATTTCATGCCTTAGTACAAGGAAACAGAACTGTAGAAGAATATAAGATCATATTTATGGAATTGGTCAAATATGTTTCGTATATGGATAATGACCAACGACAGGCATAGCGCTTTGTCTATGGATTGAACCCTAAGATAAGAGCTATGGTGTGGATGTGGAAACTGTCTTCAGTAGCAGAAGCTGTGGAAAATGCGCGTTATGTGGAGGAACACATGAAATTAACCGGAGGTATGAGACCGACCTTTCCACATCATACTGGATTTGTGGGGAAGGCCCCTAGGACATTTCCCATGGGAGGGGGCTCAAGGCCACCTCCATATGTTAACAGAGTCGCACCAAGGACAGTAACCGCAGGGATTTCAATGGCAGCGAGTGCAACATCTCATTCATCACCAACGATGCAGACAGGTCCACGACCATCTAAGGGAACAACTAGTAGGGGCAGGGGTTCCAAGGGAAGGAACTCATTTCAGAGACAGTCACATAACAGTGCGCAGGTTCAATCTCGTGTTACCTGTTGGGGGTGTGGAGGACCCCATTACTAGCGTAAATGCCCAGAGTTACAATCAGGATTCACGCATAGATAAGGAAAGGCCCCGATCGGAAGAGCAAGTAGCAGCCACCAGATTTACGCAGCGGTTAATAATCGCTAGGCTGAGCATCAATCCACAGTGGTGGAGTCATCAGGTATGCTAAATCATATCAACGTTAAGATTTTATTTGATTTTGGTGCTACAGATAGTTTCATTTCACCTTCTGCATTAGAAAAGAGTGGGTTGGCAGCCTACGAGCACGATGAATTTAAACAAGTTGAGATGGCTTCGGGGGAAAAACAAGTGGTAGGATCTAGTGTTGATAATTTTATAGTAGACATAGGAGTGTGTACTACTAGGTTGAAGGTATACGTCACTGCTCTCAGGGTGTATGACCTAATCATTGGAATGGATTGGTTAGCATCTCAACGAGCTTTGGTAGATTGTTTCGCAAAGAGGGTGCTTTGTGTCAACGATGAGGGAAGATCAGTAGAGATCCAAGGTGTATGGAGAAAGGTGTCATTACACTTTATCTCAACTATGAAAGTTAAGCGATGCTTGATGCAAGGGTGTCGACTTTATGTAGTGGAAGCAGTGAATGAAAGGAAGGGATCCTCATTGGATGAGTATCCAGTATTGTCAGAATTTAAGGATGTTTTTCTGAATGAGTTACCAGGGTTACCTCCTGAGAGGGATCTTGATTTTACTATTGAGATAAAACCTGGTGTAGAACCAATTTCCAAAACTCTGTATTGGATGACAGCACCGGAACTTTGTGAGTTGCAAATGCAGTTGAAAGAGTTACTGGACTTAGGGATAATAAGGCCCAGTGTCTCACCTTGGGGTAAAGAAGAAGGATGGATCCTTACGACTGTGTATAGACTACAGTGACCTGAACCGTGCTACAATGAAAAATAGGTACCCGATTCCATGAATAGATGACCTCCTTGATCAGATGAAAGGAGCAACAGTATTCTCAAAGATTGATTTGCGTTCAGGGTATCATCAGTTAAGGATTAAGGAAGGTGACATCCCAAAAACTGCCTTTCGAACTCGGTTTGGACATTACGAGTTTGTTGTAGTACCTTTTGGATTGACCAATGCGCCAACAGTATTCATGAGCCTCATGAACGACGTATTTCGGAAATACTTAGACCATTTTATACAAGTATTCCTAGATGACATCATCATCTATTCCAAGAACGAAAGAGAACATGAGGAACACTCACAAGTAGTGTTGTCCTACCTTAGAGAGAACAAATTGTATGGGAAGTTGTCGAAATGTTTCTTCTTTCAGAAAGAGATCCACTATTTAGGTCATATCATTTCCGGTGAAGGAATCTATGTGGACCTAGAAAAGGTAAAGGCCATTATGGAGTGGCCAGTGCCGAAAAATGCCCATGAGGTGAGAAGCTTGATGGGGCTAGTAGGTTATTACTGGAGATTTGTGGAAGGGTTCTCAAAAATAGCGAAACCCATCACCACCTTGTAGCGCAAGGGGGTCAAGTATGAATGGACAGTAGAGTGTGATAGTGAATTCATTGAGATTAAGAGGTTACTAACTAGTGCGCCAATTCTACGAGTGACGGATATGGAAAAGGAATTCACCGTCTACACGTATGCCTTAAAGCAAGGGTTGGGGGCCATTATAATGTAGGATGGAGGAGTGATAGCCTATGCATCAAGGAAGTTGAACAAGCATGAAGAGTTATACAGGACTCATGATTTAGAGTTGGCAGCTGTAATGCTAGCTCTGAAAATTTGGAGGC
>SNQJ01S0244802.1:0-13237 GCA_010110895.2 Picea sitchensis
GAAATCTACTTGTTGGGACCTCAAGAATTATACAGTTGCAAACACAATTTCTCCCAACAGCAAAACGTGGGCTTCCCTTGACAACTTTTGAACAACACGTTACTCTAAGGCACACAACCCTCTTTCTCCATGAAATTTCAGCTCCAAATAGTTGCAAAACTTTCCCACAATAACTACCTTCAAGATTCAACACTTAGAACTTTTTTGTTTTCCAGAAAACTATTAGGGACCTAACCTACCTAACCCCTCAAGTGGGTAGAATAATTTATTTCCATGTAATAAAGGTCAATATTAATAATGCCTAACAATAAGGAGGAATAATTCAAATGTAAGAAGACCTAATAGAAGCTTCCGCTTATAGAAGGATCTTCCTATATATTGTTCTTTTGGATAGATAGATTTAGTATAAATAAGAATAGAGGGTATGAGAGGTTTTGTATTGGATATTATTTTAATAGAGCTATGCTCTGCTAGAGGTTTCCCCCTCGAAGAGGCAACTGAGCATTTCTCTCAGTAATCAAAGTGTTGTTTCTGGTGTTATTTTGGTATTATTCTAGTATTATTGTGGTATTGTTCTGGTTATATCATTTCTTCTCTACCATTTATAGCTAATTATTTATGTTCTGCATACTATTTAATATTAGGAATACTACAAGTTGTATCAGAGCACCTTCGCAGAAAATTGTGGGTTAATTTGTTTTTAGGGTAGAGGCATTATTTCAGCACGTCTTAAATCTAGGAGATCACAGAATTTGTTATGCACATAGAAGCCGAAGTGGTAGAGTTCATACATAAAAATAAAAGTAGTACTTAAGCACTTTGCTCGGTGACCGCCCTTGTAATCCATGTGGTACCCTTGCCAGTGGTAGCATCCGGACAACACACAATATCTGAATCGACCCTAGATCATGTATCGGATCCCCAAGATGAAATCCATAACCATATATCTAAATGTAGATCTTGAATGTAGATTTAAAATATAACCTCAAAGACAACTCAATCGACATCATTTCCAATGAGTGAAGGAACCATGGTTTTATGCTAGTCGTAAGTCAATAAAATAGCCAATAGATGGAGTCAAACCTTGGAATTAAGGATTAACAAATTTGGAGATCTCTGAGAATATGGTCGATTTGAATTTTTGAGCAGGTCTCCATGAGTAATTTTGAGCCACGGATCACTGAACATAGGGTCAATCTATACATTTGCAATAATATCTACCTAAGTGTATGGTTTGAGTGAATTTTATCTTCAATTGAAGTGTATATTAGGGTTTAATATGTAGTAAATATAATTATTCATTGGCTTGTTGAGGCCATTTACTTGACAATGTATTAATTCATTGGTGTTAATACACTCGCTCACTTAAAATATTATATGGATGAACTTTAGTCAAACTTCTAAATCTCTTCATTGGTGTAAATCCTTTGTTTGGTGTTATGGTAGCACCCAACAAAATTCATATACATTTGTTAGGTGGACGTCATTGGCATAGTGTTGATCAAAATACCCAACAATATAGAGTTATAAAATATGTAGGAAATGGCCATATCTATGATTACAACTTGTCAAATTTTCCACATTCCTTCCTTACAATGATAGCCTACCTAGGACGAGAAACAATACCCCAAAGCACCCTTCGGTTAACATGAAAAGTTTGGCAATGCCTTGTGAATAAATTTTAGTTAATTAGTAGATGCTTGCCTATGAGTTGCAATGGATGCTCATGAATGCATTGTGTTACATGTTGTTGGCGTGGTATTTTCCATGTCACATGATTCAATTTTCTAGAATTACAAGTATGCTTAATACATTCTACTCTTATTATCTTGAAAGAAAAGATGCAATAAACCAACATTTTATTATTGATTAAAATGATAAATTAAGTGTTAAATGTGACTTGTAATTGGTTTATTAAAATAGTTATATATTAATATATATATATATATATATATATATATATATATAACTCTATATATATGGTTCACTCCATAAATTTAAAATTGTACATATAGTATTAGAACCCTGATTCCAAAATTGTAAACCATTGTATTGTTATTTAAGTGAAAGAAAAATTGTATTCCTTAGCGGATCATAAGAATAATGAATAAAACATTGAATAAGTTTACGGTGGTTGTGGCTTCCATAGTTTGGTGGTTGAGAAGACCTTCAATCATACGAAACCTTGACAAAGAAATTTTAAATCATGGTTTTAACACACTTTATGAAAGTAAATCCCCGAACACACACACATGGACAGATTTGACGGAACACACACACACATGGACAGATTTTGATTTTGCATGCTCTGGAAATGGAGACCGCATAATATAACCAAGATACCAATTGTTTCCAATAGAATCCAAGCTGAATATGTAAGGTCGATGGAATTATGGATGACAAGTGACGATCCGCCAACTTTCCCCAGATCGATGCAAAGAAATTTTGTATAGTTACTATGTTGAAAGTACAATGGAAGTGGATGTCTAACTATTCTACATTTTGACCTTTTCGTTGGAATCTGATGACATAAAAATGGATGAAATCACAATTTTTTGTTGTTTAAATTGCATTTATGAATGCATAAGTGGATTCAGCGTGTTGAAAAACCCTTGGGGCACTCGGATTATACAGACTCAACCACTAAAATCTGCAGATCCAACACTTTATCATCAAATTTTGGCCAAAATTAAACAGAAACAATCCATGGTAAAGGGCCAAAAAGTAGAATGTTTAGACTACGACTTAAGGGCATTGTCTAACTGTTGTATGTTTTGGCCTTTTTTGCTAGAATCCGATGACATGAATTTGGACAAAATCACAATTTTTTGTTGTTTAAATTGCATTTGGGTAAAATCAGGAAGTTGGGTAACACTTTCGTGACAATTGGGTCTCCAAAATTTCTAGCGGCAATTTTTCGGCCGAAAAAATGTTGTTAGGAATTTTTTCGATCGAAACCTTTTTCGGCCGAAAATTTGCATGTCAAATTTAACGGCACCATCGAAATTCATGTACAATGTTTTTCGGATGAATTATTTTCCCGTGGTAAGCATATTTCGGCCGAAAGACTTTTCGGCATAAACGTTTATTTTTAACAGATTCCGTTAAAAAATACGTTTCGACCGAAGACCTGAAAATGGGACTGTTTGCAGGAAACTGCAAATCCTCTCCATCTTACTTCATCTTTGGAGGTAGCGGACTCCTACAAATACTCAGAATTTAATTTTAAAATTGATACCAACAGTTTCAAAATTGAATCTACTTTCATTGGGTATAACTTGTTTTCATTTTCATTGTTTTTATCTAATTTTATTAAAAAAACACTGCATAATATTTTTAGGTGAGATTATGATTCGGTGAAGTGAAAAATCCATATCTCTAAAAATACACTGTGGAAAATTATGGAAAATTTATATTCATAATCCTTAAATTGTTCTCTTCAAAAGGGTATTTTTAGATTTTAATTTTAAGTAAAAATTAAGATAGATACAAGGTGTAGAAAAACCTCTGTTTAAAATCTGCAACGTTTTCAGCTTGGTCAACTTCAAAAAAATCTAGAAACTATAATATTCATCCGTTAGATTCAAAATTATAGTCATAATAAAATAGAGTCTCTGTAGATTGTTGCAATATATTTCATTTCTTAAAAAGATAAGTTTAATAATATATACATTGTTGTGGAAAAAAATAACTGATTATCATTCCTTTCATGTTTAAGGAACATATTGTTAAACAATTGTCAAATTGACATATCAAATCTTGATAAAAAAAAAATTGAAAAATAGTCGTTGGAAACATAACAAAATTCTTCACAAGTTTTGTTTTTACTGTAAAGTGAAATTCTAAATAAAACAAATACTTTTGTATGCCGGAAGTTGAAGAACTTGTGAAAATACAAATGTTTTTGTCATAAAACAAGCAGAAGTGTTACCCATCTTCATGATTTTACCCATTTTTGAATGCATAAATGGATTCAACGTGTTGAAAAACCCTTGGGGCACTTCGAATATACAGATTCAGCCACTCAAATATGCAGATCCAACACTTTCTCATCGGATTTGAGTCAAAATTAAACAGAAACAATCTACAGAAAAGGGCCAAAATGTAGAATGCTTACTATGGCTTAAGGGAGTTGTCTAACTGTTCTAGGTTTTGGCATTTTTCGTCGAAATCCAACAACATAAATCTGGACAAAATCAAAATTTTCTATTGTTTAAATTGCATTTCTGAATGCATAAATGGATTCAATGCAGGGATGATTTTAAGGATAGAAAATTATTTTAAAATGTAGAAACCTTTGCGAATCTTACTAATCCTTCATATGCCAACTACAAATGATTGGCAATATTTTTGTAAAAATATTCAAATTTTAAGGATTTTATATAGTTTTTATAACATTTTGGCTATTTTTAAGGTAAAATAATTTTATCATATAGAATTTGGGCGAATCATTTTTAAAATAGCGAATCTCGATTTTGGAAAAACCATGGAAAATTAGCCCATGAGCAAAATTTAGCCCCTAAAATCATCACTGAAATTTCAATGTGTTAAAAAACCCCTGGTGAAATCGGATTATACAAACTCAACCAATCAAATATGCAGATCCAACACTTTATCGTTGTATTTTGGTCAAAATTAAATAGAAAAAATGCCCGGAAAAGGGCAAAAAAATGGAACGTTTAGACTACGACTTAAGGGCATTTTCTAATTATTCTACATTTTGGCCTTTTTTGCCAGAATCCGACGACATGAATCTGGACAAAATCACAATTTTTTGTTGTAATTTTAAATTGCGTATGTGAATGCATAAATGGATTTAGTGTGTTGAAAAACCCATGGGGCACTCAAATATGTAGATCCAACACTTTCTCGCCGTATTTTGGTCAAAATTAAACAGAAAAAATCCCTTGAAAATGGCCAAAACTTTAGCAGAACAATGAAATTTCATAGCTTCATTAAAACATGCTTATAATATATCATGGTGTCACAAATATTAGTATAGTGTGTACAATACTGGGGAAAGTTAATTACAAATTTACAACACACTCACACAACTATCCAACTCCCTGCCTCACCTCTTATTACTGCAGATATGTTTACAATCTGAGCTGAATATTAATTAAATAAATTATAAATGGATTCAATCCTATAACAACGAGCCTCTAGTGTAATGATTACTCTCAAACTCAAATCCTTGTTTGTGAGGACTGAAATGAAATATCATGTAAATGTACTATATCTTAACTAATTTTGGAAGTTGGGCAGTCCAAAGAGTTATAAATTTTGCATTTTATTCATGTTTTGGGTGCTTAGAAATATTTTAAAATTACTCTCAAACGCAAATCCTTGTTTGTGAGGACTGAAATCAAATATCATGTAAATGTACTATATCTTAACTAATTTTGGAAGTTGGGCAGTCCAACGAGTTAGAAATTTTGCATCTTATTCATGTTTTTGGTGCTTAGAAATCTTTTGAAATTTCAGATCAGTTTTAATCATGGGGAAGAAACAAATAGAATTTATATGTAAGTTTTGTGCTCCACGATAGATCCAATACTATCACTATTATGGGCGTTGTTCACATCTACATTTTTTCTTCTTTTTGTTATTTAAATTATTTGTGAGTTTCTATTTGAATTGGTTGCAATTTTTGTATTTGTTTACCTATCATAATGTCTAATGGTGCTTATCTCTTCTTCTTTTGGCAATACCCATGCTCAAAACCTTGGAATTTTTCTAAAACCTTATTCCTCAAAACCCTAGAATTTGTCTAAAACCTTAGGCCTCAATTGCTGGTAGATGTAATTTTTTTGGCACAAGCTAAGAAAACTTCACGTATTCAGAAGTGGAGGGGAGTATCAAGAATCTCTCGATCGAGTGAGTGAAGGAGTATAGGATTGGGGTTCTGTTGGGACCATTTGGACCATTGATAATTGTGGATGGATCCATGGTGGAAATGCCTAATGCATATGCACTATGTGATAACTCTCACTAATACATGCATGATGGAAAATATTAGTTGTGTGAGTTGTAATAGAAAAACAATTGTGGATATACATTATTGGCATGTGTGAAAAGAGAAGTATTAGGGTGCTCTTAGTTAAGATGTGCTAGAGAATCTATAGATTTTCTATGTACATGTCAATTATAAAGGGACAAAATCTATGCAAACCAAGATGTAGAGATCATGGAGGAGTAATTGGATATATTGGTGTGCACACAACTAAGAGTGGTAATTCTATATTAGATCCATTGTGTTGACTATTCCGAATTTTCTTGCAAGGAGTGTAGATTTGCTAGGATTGACCATGATCTATTTCTCGATAAGTTGTAGATCAACTGTAGAATGGTGGAACCTATAAATTCTATTAATTTGCAAGAATAAGATTTAGATTCTACTCGTGGCTTGGTACCTTGTGCATTGTTGATATAATCTCCTTACCCTGCAAATCATAGTTGATTTGTATACGCAACTAATATAGTATATTGTTGATGGTATGGTGGTAAATGATAGGTAATAAATGTTGCTCATAGTTATAACGATGGGTAAGATAAGTGTAATTGGTGAAAATGAAAACATTATTTTAATGAGTAAACTTATGGAAGAAACTATTTAAGGAAGGGACACTTCCTCTGACAAGATTGGATGAACTTTGAAAGTTAAAGAGTCAGAAGATATTGCACTGCATAGTAGAGAGTGTTGACATGACGAAGTGCAGTGGCTCCATGTCATGTTTTTAATTATCTCATAATGGTTTTTGATATCTTTTGGATGTGGAACTTCTAGGAAATCACTGGACTCTTCCTAAATATAAAATAAATGGGTTTTTAATGCATTTCCAAGCATTGAGTTTGTCCAGAGTTTCCAACAAAGTGTCACATTAAGGAATGAAAGTTTTAATGAAACAATCATGATCCCAGGAAAAGGAAGAAAATTGATTTGATTGTGTGTTCCCCTAGGTTGTCTCACTCTGGCATCTTGAAGAGGGTAAGAAAGGAGCATTCTTACAATAAATTTTGTATAAAACCCTTAAGGGCTATGGCATTTCTTTTTCTTATATTTATCTTTGATGATTATCGTGTTGGGAATATTTATTCTCTTTGATCAACTTCTCACTAATTGGGTAAATACCTAATAGCTATGATGATACATGGTGGAAAACCCTTGGTTATCACATTTTGAAGGTCATTCAAAGTGTTTGTCCGTTATTAATTTGGATCACCTCTCATGGTTTTAACTTAAGTGTGGTTGGAATAAGGAGTGGATCATTCTTTACAAAACATGATATCATACTTAGACCAGTATTTATGATGCATTGTCTGTTGTCCTTTATTATCTTTTACAATAGAATTATATGTGCCTTTTCCTTGGTTTATTATTGCAAATAAATTATAATCTCGGTGTATGAACTCTCAACAATAGATTCTTAATCCTTGATATTTCATTTGTATTAGAATGGTATTTATTGTAAATGATGGATGTTTTGTTTAGATCTATTGGTTATTATTTCATATGTTTTGCTCACTCATTAACATTTCATGGCACATGGTTCATTGAACAAGACTCATTTTTATCTTCTCTAAGGATTAATAATAGATAATATATCTACTAACTTTCCATTTAATGCAATATTTTGTAGTCTCGAGGAAACCATGAGAGTGGGGTAAGAATTGAAATGACTAAACTTGATGTATGGCCAAGAGCCAAAGTGATGTAATTTGTAAATGATTTCAGTTGAATATATGAATTAAAATGTATCACCAGTTGTACATGGACACATACATAGATTTGGGGGCTAAGTTTCCACAAGAGAGGTAAGGGGTCCAAGGGGGTGGAGTGTTTACTCATGTTTATTAAAGCCAAAATATTTCTTTCTAAATTATCCTTACCATGAACCTTCCATTAGATGTTGAGCGTTCAATAGCCCAATCATTGAATTCATGTAAGATGGTGGGTATGAAAGTAAAATATCGTAGTTATTGAGAGCATGGGGGCTAAGTATAATCAACTTGGGGAAGGGTGCAAGTCAAGAAAGAAAGATAAACAGGGAAAATTTGTATGAGGAGGAGACCAAATGGGGATATTCACGTTTTTTGCATGGGGAGCTATTTTTATATGAAGTTTTTGTAGTGTTCCAGATATAAATAGTATGTGGAACATACATAATTATCTAGAAATGGTAGAGAAACAATGATATAACCAGAACAATACCACAATAATACCACAATAATACCAGAATAACACCAGAAAGAGCTCTATTACAATAATATCTAAGATAAATTTCTCATACCCTCTATTATTTATACTAAATCTATATATCCAAAAGAACAATCTAGAGGAAGATCCTTCTAGAAGCAAAAGCTTCTATTAGGTCTTCTTACATTTGACTTATTCTTCCTTATTGTTAGGCCTTATTAATATTGACCTTTATTACATGGAAATATATTATTCTACCCACTTGAGGGGTTAGTTATGTTAGGTCCCTTACATGCTCTCCCCCTTGAAATCAACCTTGTCCTCAACGCTTGAGATGAGGAAATTGTTGCAGAATGTCAATGGGCTCCCCGGTGGCATCTGTGAGAGTTGTATCTTTCCACTAGATTAACACTTCCTTGATAGTATGTTGACAAAGACGATGCTCTCGCTAGTCCAAAACTGCTTGTGTCTGCAACCAGATGGATCCTTCTTCATCCAACTCAAGAAGGTTGATTTGAGTTTGGCACTTAGTTCCAATCACCTTTTTTAAGCAGGAGACATGAAAAAAAGGATGGAGTTTAGAATGACTCAAAAACGCTAACTGATAGGCTAACTTTCCAATGTTCTTGAGAAATTTATAAGGACCATAAAATTTGGGCACCAGTTTCTAACAATGTTCATCCTTGAGTGAAGTTTCCTTATAAGGTTGCAGTTGAAGAAATACCTGGTATCCTTCAACAATTTGACATTCTGAGTGACCTTGATCAGTGTGTTCCTTCATGCAATTCTGAGCCATGACCAAATTCTCTTTGAGGGTATGGAGAATAGGCTCGTGAACTGTAAGTGTTTTTTCAACCGCCTGGACCTTCAATCCACCTCGCATATATGAGAGAACGGAAGGTGGATTTTGGCCATAGACTACTTCAAAAGGATTCATGCAAATAGTTGTATGGTAAGAAGTGTTGTACTATCATTCAGATAGTGGTAACCATTAAGCCTATTGATTTTTCCTTTCAGAGGAAAAACACCTCAAATAATTCTCCAAACACTTGTTGATGACTTCAGTTTGACCATCAGTCTAGGGATGATAGGCAGTGCTGAGATGCAACTGGGTGTCCTGTACTCTGAATAGTTCTTGCCAAAATTTGCTATTGAAAGTGGGATCTCGATCAAAAACAATAGAATGAATCATGCCATGAAACTTGAAGATATGATCCATGAAAAGTTGAGCCATAGTGGATGCAGTAAATGGGTGTTGAAGAGCACAGAAATGAGCATACTTGGAAAGACGATCCATGACCACCATGATGACTGACTTATTTCCTAATTTAAGTAATCCCACAATAAAATACATAAAGATGTCCCTCCAAATAACAGGTGGAATCGGAAGTAGTTGGAGTCTGCCAAGAGGTTTCATGGTTTCCCCTTTGTTGTGTTGACAAACATCACATTCTTCTACAAAAGTGTGAACGTCCTTTTTCATACCATCCCAGGAAAAAGAACGTTTGGCCCAGTCATAGGTTTTGGTAAACCCTGAATGCCCATCTATGGGAGTAGCATGAAGCTCAGAAAGCACCATGGATTTAAGTTGTGACTTTTTACTTAAATACAAACGGCCTTTGTAGTGAAGCTCATCATTGTACCAAGAGTACCTTGGGAAAACTAGAGTGTTGGCTTGCAATTGTCGGATCAAATGCGAGATTTTATGATCATGTAGCCATTCTGGGTGCACAACTTGGAGCCAATCTGGTACAATGAAGGAGAGGAAGAAAAGGGACCCTTCATATTCATATTTCTAAGAAAGAGCACCAACAACCATATTTTCTTTTCATTTCTTGTAAATGATCTCATAATCATAACCAAAAAGCTTAGTTACCCATTTTTGTTTCTCTGGGTAGGAAGGTCGTTGCTCCAGAAAATACTTTAGGCTTTGATAATCTGTCTTAATTTGGAAGTGTTTCCCCAAGAGATAAGGGTGCCAGAGATCTACTGCATGCATAATAGCCAACATTTCCTTTTCATAGATTGATTGGCCCAAATGGCATTCTGACAATTGTTTGATGGGCCCAAATGGCGTTCTGACAATTGTTTGATGGTAAAGGTCAAGGGTCTACCTTCTTGCATAAGGATTGTTCAAATTCCTCTACCTGAGGCATCACATTCCATGACAAAGGTATTTGTGAAATTAGGAAGGGCCAAGACTGAAGTAGTACACATAGTCACCTTCAAAGCTTGAAAAGCCTGATCTGCTGCTAGAGTCCAAGTGAAAGAATTTTTTTTAAAGAGAGCAGTGAGAGGGGTTGCAATCTTCCCATAATTTGGAACAAACTTGAAACAATAACATGTTAAACCCAAAAAACCACGCAAGCCTTTGATAGTATTGGAGCGAGGCCAATCTTGCATTGTTGCAATATTTTTATGAACCACCCAAACACCAGCCTTGCTAACAATATGACCCAAGTACTCGACTTCTGAGGTGCTAAAGGCACATTTAGAGAATTTGAGGAAAATTTGGTGCTTAGAGAGTAGATGGAGAATTTGATCCACATGGGAAAGATGGGATTGCCAATTTTTTTTATATATGAGAATATCATCAAAGAAAACTAAGAAAAAATGATGAAGAAAAGAACGGAAGGCATGATTCATGAGGATTTGGAAGGTGGAGGGGGCATTACACAGGCCAAAGGGCATGACCTAAAACTCATAGTGAACCTCATGAGTGAGAAAGGAAATCTTGGGTATGTCAGCTTCTTTCATACATATCAGATGGTAGCCAAAATGCAGATAAAGTTTAGTGAAGTACTAAGCACCATTTATCTCATCCAAAAGATCATCAATTATAGTAATGGGAAACTTGTCCTTGATGGTGAGTTTATTGAGGGCATGAAATTCAGAACATGTGTTCCAAGTACCTTCTTTCTTAAGTACCATGACCACAGGGGAAGAATAAGGGCTCATATCGGGGCGGATAACACCCGCTTGGAGCCATTCCTGCACTATTTTCTCAATTTCATTCTTTTGGGAAAATGGATGATGATAAGGGCGAACATTGGGAGGAAGACTTCTAGGAACAAGGGTAATGGAATGATCATGAACACCATGAGAAGGAGGAATTCCCTGAGGGGTGGAAAAAACATCTTGATGTGTGGAAAGGATAGCTTGGAGGTCAAGATGCACAGAGGGTGTCTCAACTGATTGAATAGAATGGAGTTGAGAAATGATACCGGAGTGGCCTTTCTTGAGGAGATTTTCCATGCRATGGGAACTAATGATCTCTAGAGAACCAACTRTGAGACCTTGGAATTGATACCTTTGTCCCTCATATTGGAATTGCATGTTTAATTCCTTAAAATCAATAAGAATGGAACCCAAAGTGCATAACCATTCAACAACTAGTACAATGTCACAACCKCCCATTTCAATGGAAAACATATGATATTTCAGGTGGTAATGTCCAATTTGAAAACAAACATTTTCAGAACTCCCACCAGATTTCATGGACCCACCATTTCCTATCATAATTTGAAAATTATTGACAGTAYGAATATAGCAATTTCTTTCATGGGCAATGCGACGATGAATAAAATTGTGGGTGCTACCAMTRTCAACAAGGATGATGACCTTCCTATGCTTAATATAACCAATGAGCTTGAGGGTTTTTTGGGTAGAGAATCTAGTGAGGGCATGCAAGGAAATAATTGGGTCAACTTCATGTGGGTCAGTAGGCTCCTGGGTATCATCGGGAAGGGATGGATCGTCAACAAGGGAAACTATCACATCATCTTCAGGAACATCTTCGAAAATGGCCATAAAAAGTTTTTGTTCCTTACACTTGTGCCCCAAAAAAAAAAATCATCATAATTATAGCAAAGACCCTTTAGTTGGCATTTAGCCATTTCAGCCCTAGTTAGTTTTTGGACCTTGAGGGGAGTAATAGAGGGGTTAGGATTAGTGGTTCAAGGGCGAGGAACAAAAGAGGGTTTTTTTTTTCCTGGGAAAAAACTACTTGTTGGGCCAATTTAGCACATTTAGTAGCTTCCAACCAAGTCTCAGGGCGGGACATGACAACCTGGGATCAGATTTCATCCTTGAGGCCAATGATAAAGCATACACGAAAGAATGCATCTGACATGCCCTCTGTTCAAAAGGACAAATGCTCAAAAGTAGTGATAAAGTCTTCCACTATTCCTGATTGTTTCAACTTGGTCAAACGACTAAGATAGTGAGTATCAGTATCAAAGCAGGAATAGAGATCTGCAAAAAAATAGGTCCAGGCAATATACCCCTAACATGAATTTTTCCTCCAATGCCACCATTGCCATCATTCAGGATCTAGATAGAAGATAACATAGAAAATTTTTGCCAACTCGTCAATAATACCATGCAAAGAAAAATAATGCTCAATTTGAGTGACCCAACCCATCGGATCTGAGCCATCAAATTTTTTGACCTCTATGTGGGGAAGATGAAGTTCACAATGAAATAAATTGGGTTGAAAATGCAGAGACTGAGAGGAATCAACAACATCAGGTTGGTATAATAAGGAAGGATCCCCAAGGAATTTCAACAATTGATTGATAATAGACTAGAGGGTGGTAAATTGGGTTGTGAATTTGGCTTCCATGGTGTCAAATTTGTACTCTACTTTTTCAACGTTGGAATTGGTAGATCCAATCTCAGATGTCATCTATTTTATGGGGGCATGGGATTGATTGATGGACGCTTGGAGTTCTTGGTTGCGAGTGGTGGCCATTTGGAAAGGGGAAATGCGGGTAAGGAAAAATGGGTGTGGGGGACCACAAAAAGGAATTATAAGTGATAAGTGCCATGAAGATCAGTGTGAGAAGGGAAATATAATGGAATAGGTGGAAAAATAGAGAAATTGGGAAGGGGTCGTGTCCATTGAAACAAAAAGGATTAAAAATGAAGGGTATGGCTGCAATCAAGGAGAAAATGGGAATCCAATGGAATATTTGCCAAATAAGTGTGCCGGCGGGACCACTATAATATTTTTTTTTTGTTTTTTTTTTACTCTTGTGG
>SNQJ01S0244803.1:0-13237 GCA_010110895.2 Picea sitchensis
ATTTCCAGACTTTTTTTTTTTTACGCCTGCGGAGTTATACTCTGGTCTGAAGAAAAATGCCCAAATTCTTAACCATAAAGAAATGTGTATTTACTTGGCAACCCGAACACAGTTATGTGGAAATATATCTTGTCTGGTTTAAATTGTTTATGTTTCTGTCCTCAAGGGTTAGGTATTCAAGGGTTCTATAGACAAGGGTTTTCCCTATGCTATATCTCTCTGATATACGTGCGGGTTCCAACAGTAGTACTCGGCCCAATATCTCAGGGCACTAACTAAGGAGGATAGACTGTACCCTTATCCATACTACCCAACTACCCAGGTACTAGAGAGTATCTTTCCGAGTGTTGTTCTTGGTGGAACTATAGCAGTCAGGCGGCCGATCAATTTATCTAAAGAGGGCTTCAGGAAATGTAGGTCGATCCGTACATAGGTGTTGTCTGATGCGCTACCACTCGAAGGGGTACCAACAGGGGTTACAAGGGTGGCCAAAAAATGTGTTCTTAAGAACAACTTGTATTTCCTGTGTGTATGAATCCCTCAACCGCGGGTTTATGTGCATAATGATAGATCTTTGTGGCTTAAAGATGTCGAAATACATCTCTACCCTAAAAACAATTTACCCACAATTTCTTCCAAGGAAAGTGCTTTGATACCACTTGTAATATACCAGGTATAAAAATTATGTAGAACATAAATAAAATGCTAGAAATGGCAGAATAACAACAATATAACTAGAATAATCACCACAATAACACTGAAAATGATATAAGAATAACAACAAAAATAACACTTTGAATATGAGATAAATGTTCACCGGCCTCTTCGAGGGGGCAACCTCCAGTCGTGCAGAGCTCTATTACAATAATCTCCAAGCTAGGGTTCTCATACCCTTGACTCCTATTTATACTAAATATGTCTTTCAAAAGAAGCATCTAGAGGAAGATCCTTCTAGAAGTAGAAGCTTCTATTAGATCTTCTTACATTCGACTTATTCTATTTTATTGAAAGGCCTTATTAATATTGACCTTTATTACATCCGAATATATTGTTCTACCTATGTGCGGGTTAGGACCCTAACAGGCGGGAATACCCATGCTCAGGATGAACTAAGCATGGATTCAAATCAAGTACACTGCAAATCCATGTCATATAAATGTCTATATAAAGTGTAGTCATGAGCAATACACAACAGATCTACATCCCAAAATCATTTGAAGATATAAATATACAATATAATATGCATCTTCAAGAAGAATTGACACATGTGGCTCAAGATGAGGACGACATATCTCGAGCAACAATTTCAAGATCTTCAAGAGCTCAAGTAGGAGTACAATAGGAGTGTAAGACTCACTACCCTGAGGTCTTCGACACACCTTTGGGGAAAGACTAGAGGATCTTGATCATCATGCACAAAACTTGATTGATTTTGAATCCGAACTTGACTGGATTCTTAGGATGGTCGACTCATGAAAGTCAAGAGATAAACTGTAGAATGGATGACTTAGATTGGATAAAACTTCCCTTGAATAAAAGCATGACAAAATGATGAGACTCGGGAAGCGTAATATTTACATAAGTTTGTGATACAGGAGGCACCAAAAACTCTCCATATGTTTGGAAGAGTAACCAAATAGAGGAGGACACAACTCTACATAATGAGAACAACTTCCTAAGGTCATAATAGATCCCAATGCTTGGAAAACAAACAAAAGGATGTGCTTTGTCCAAGGGAGACTTTCTTGCTGCCAAAAAAGGAGAATGTATATCCTGTCCCCTCTTTTTGGAATATTTGATTTTTTTGTCTTTTTCAAAGTTTTAACAAGCTTGGGAAAAACCCTAGCGAAGAACCCTAGTGAACCAAAGAACCCCGTGTCTGTATGCGGCTTGCGCGAATGTCAGAGTACTGCCATTCGCCTTGCTGCTTTGAAGGTCAGCGCTTCACGAGGATCTTTCTCTCCACACAATGAGCACGAAATAGGGGGGGAAACCCCCCTCGTACAACGACATAGCTGCCAGCGACAGATCTGGTACACGCACCAAGCGGCCCGCCTTCGAACCTCCAGTGCATATGAGGGAGTAACTTTATACCCAGGAGCAAAGTCATGGAAAAGAAATGGAACTCGAGCCCAGCACATCCCATCCGCAAGCTTCCAAAAACTGGCTGCCAGGTAAGTGCATTCCACAAATGGAAAAGCCACCGCTTTATCATATTAAATATACAAGGGTGGGGGAACACACCCAATTTTTGATGGACCATGCACTGATAGGAAAATTCCTAGGCCTCTGGCCAACCGAAAGAGATCTCACTCGCTGGATAAAGGACTGGTGGAATCCTAAAGGAGATTATGAGGTACAACTTAGCTCCAAGGGCTTCTTTACAATTATTCTGTACAACCTAGAAGACAAGGACAAAATATTCGACAATGGCCCATATTTCTACAACTCAGCGGGCCTTTTCCTAAGGTTCTGTATCGACAGATTCAGTCCAGAGCAAGAGGACTTCTCAAGAGCCCCGGTCTGGATACGGCTATACTCCCTGCCCCAGGAATTTTGGCTGGAAGAAATCCTAATGGGTATAGGAAACACGGTGGGGCAATATGTCAAAACTTCGGAAGCCACAAAAATAAGGAAATACACTTCATATGCTCGAATATGCATCTACATGGACATCTCGAAAGCTCTAAAAGGCTCTATCACACTGGAATACCAGGATGAGGACTGGAACTAGACAATCGACTACGAGCACATACCCTTTCGCTGCAGAAAATGCCACGAGCATGGTCACTTGTTTAGAGACTACCCCTTGAACGCTTCAGCCCCCAAACCTGCTGAAGCCAAGCAGAACGATGGCTTTACCAGTGTCACAGGTAGGTGAAAGAATCCAACAAAAAAACAAAACCAGAGCTCAGTTGCAAAGACCCCCTCTAAGAACTCCTTTGAAGCTCTCAATCAGCTTCAAAAAGAGGTGGAACTACAGATTCCCCCCCAAGCCTCACTGCAAGAGAAAGGTAAAATCCCTAAGATACCACACCCAACTCTTCGAAAGGAAACCACTCAGTCAACACTTTCAGGTCGGGATGAAGACACCAACATTCTTATTGACAAAACGGATCTGGCAGAAATAGACCTAGAAAAATTGGAGGAAGCCCTTAATCAAAAGGATCTGCAACATATTCCAGTAGAACAGCTTAGTAAGGTGCATAAAGTTTTCACTGATTCCACGGCAGGCTCCACAGCTAGACTGGGCATCTCGTCGGAACCCATCCATGAGGCCAAAAAATCCACGAAGGAGAACAAGAGGCGAGGACGCAAACCAACCCAACATCTCATAAAGGAGGCAGGCCACTTAATGATCAACTCGGGCCAGATACAGAGGTTATCAGAGGGATATCTCCACCCCCCCCACACCATCCTCATGATGAAGACCATATCTTGGAACATTAGAGGTCTTAATGGAAGATCTAAGCAACAGATCCTCCGAGATTTTATTAAGACAGAAAACCCAGATATATTACTATTTCAAGAAACCAAATGTGCAGGACGGGAAGCGGAAAGTATTTTTCGGAGCAGCTGGAAAGGCGGGGATTTTTTCTTTCAGGACTCTGTAGGTGCGGAAGGAGGACTGGCCATCCTCTGGAACCCGCAAATGGTCACTATGACTCACCCCTTCTCGACAAAAGGAACCCTAACAGCTCACTTCAAAGCTTTAGAATCCTCCAAGGAAGGAGCCATCACAAATGTCTATGGCCCGCAATCCATCCAAGACAAGGAGGGATTTATACAAAACCTGCATTATATTCAAACCCTCATACTCTCTCCGCACTAGATTATTGGAGGCGATTTCAATATGATCCTAACTCTGGAGGAGAAAACTGGAGGATTAAAACGGTTGGAGCCGGACAGTGCCAGGTTCAAAATCCTAATAGAGCAATTAAATATGGTTGACATGGAAACCTGAAATGGGATTTTCACATTTTCTAACAAAAGGATAGGGCCCCAGCATGTGGCCTATAGGTTGGATCGCTTTCTAGTAACAGAAGCACTCCTAGAAAGCGATCAGGCAATGGAGGCCAACATTTTACCAAAATCAGGGCCGGACCACTGGCCCATAGTCTTCTGTCTGAACCCGAGATTCCCAACTAAGCCCAAGCCCTTCCGCTTTGAAAAGTTATGGCTTACTCATCCAAACTTTAACCATATGGCACACACCTGGTGGGCCCAAGCAGAAATTGATCATGGTACCCATATGTACAAGTTCCAACAGCGCCTCAAGAACTTCAAACTACTCATAAAAAGATGGAACAAGTCCACCTTTGGCAACATTCTTCTTAGAAAAAGGGAAATTGAGAGCCAAATCGAAGAACTACAGTGAACATTCATAGCAGGGAGCCGAACTCAAAACCTGGCAAGAGAAGAAGAAGGACTATTGGCGAACTTGGAAGCCTGTAGAGAGCAGGAAGAGATCCTTTGGAGGCAAAAGTCCAGAGTCCAATGGCTTAAAGAAGGAGAGTGCAACACAAAATTATTCCATAGGGCGATGACGCATCGCAGATACATCAATCGCATCACTCAGCTGGAGGATGATCAAGGCACCCTGATAAGAGACCATGACCAAATAGCGGAAGAACTCAACTCCTTCTACCAAGATCTCCTCACAGAGACCAACACAGACAGGGAAGAGGTCATCCAAAAGGTTACCCAGCACATACCCAGGATGATTAATTCGGAGCAGAATACATCACTGATGAGGCCTTTCACTCAATCTGAAGTGAACTCAGTTGTAAAGGACATGCCCCCTAGTAAGGCACCAGGCCCCGATGGATTCACAACAGACTTCTTCCACTATTGTTGGGACATGATCAAGGAAGAGGTCTGGCTGGTCGTAGAAGAATCCCGAACATCCGGTCAGGTTCTCTCCGCTTTAAACGTGACCTTTATCACTCTCATCCCCAAGGAGGAACGTGCCACTCACCCGAAGAAATTCAGACCAATCTCCCTCTGCAATGTCATTTATAAAATAATCACAAAGGTTATTGCCAATCGCCTCAAGCCGCTCCTGCCGACCATCATCTCTAACGAGCAATCTCGCTATGTGGAGGGCAGACAAATCATGGACAGTGTCATATTGGCCAATGAGGTTATCCACTCCTTAAAGATGAGCAAAATACCAGGTATGCTTATCAAACTTGATCTCTCAAAAGCTTTTGACAGACTAAGATGGCAATATATGAGGTCGGTTTTGGAATCCTTCGGCTTCTCGAGCCCCTGGGTCGATTGGATTCTTAAGCTCACCTCCTCTTCCTTCTTTTTAATCCTTGTCAACGGCACACCCTCCCGACCCTTTTGCTCCACCAGAGGTATAAGGCAAGGAGACCCCCTTTCTCCCTTCCTCTTTGTTATCATGGCAGAGGGCTTAGGCCGCTATCTCAAAGTGGCGGTCCTTGAAGGCTCTCTCGTTGGGATGCCACTCCACAACCTTCATCTGGCACCTTCACATAGCCAATTCATAGATGACACACTCCTCATGAACACACCCATGGTCAAAGAAGCCACCAAGCTCAATTCAATCCTCTCTGACTTCTCGGAAGCCTCTGGCATGCTGCTTAACCTGGACAAGTCAAAGCTTTACTTCTTCAACACGCCAGCCTCGGTTCAGGCTCACCTCTCAAGACTTCTAGGCATTGCCAGAAGCTCCCTCCCTTCCACTTATCTTGGCATTCCCTTAACTAGAGAGTCAGCGAAATATATCTCTTGGGACAGTTTTCTATTATCTATATCCAACAGACTGAACAACTGGACCTTTAGACCACTGAATATTGCTGCCAGACTGGTCCTTCTCAAGTCAGTCCTTCAATCTCTGCCCACTTATCTGTTCACAGCACTGGCCACGCCCATCTCGGTCATCAAGGCTATTAGGAGCCTCCAACATAATTTCCTGTGGAAAGGAAACCAGAACAACAAGAAATGGGCTTTAGTTGGATGGGACAAACCTTGCAAACCCAAAAATCTTAGAGGGATGGGTATCCGAGACCCGGGGAAGATGAACCAAGTCATGGGAGCCAAGATGTGGTGGAGATGGTTGCAGCACCCGCAAGAACTTTGGGCACAGATCTGGAAGCAAAAGTACGCCCCAAATGCACAATCTAACCAATTAATAAGATTCAATGAACAGACGTAAGGCTCCAATATTTGGAACACCGCCTGGCGAAATCGACCCCTGATACAACGACATGCATTCTGGGAGGTAAGAAATGGCGAAAGTGCACTCTTTTGGCAGGATTCATGGAAACAGCTACCCCCTCTTGATGATATGGAAAGCCTCCACACAATCAAGCTTAAGCTACAGCAAAATGGCTTCAAAACCGTTAAGGATTTTTGGATCCCAACTCAAGAAAGGAAACCATGGAGAAAATGGAAAACCAGTAGAACTGATCTTTAGATTACAGAGGAGATCGACCTTCTACAGTGGCAGGATTGCATGCAATACCGGAAAATTCCAAGTAAAGAAGGACCGGATGTTCTTAGATGGGGCCACTCCACCTCTGGCATTTTCTCGGTCAAAGAGGCTTACCATCTACATGGTAATCCTCCAAACCAGATCCCCGATCCCATATGGAGCAAAGTCTGGCAGCCTTTTCTCTGGCCAAAGGTCTCCTTTTTTCTTTGGCTCACAGCCCAAAACCGTATCCTCACTTGGGACAACCTCCAAAAGAGAGGCTTCACAGGCCCCTCTAGGTGCACCCTCTGTCAGCACAGTGAGGAAACCATGGAACACCTCCTCAATAATTTCCACTATAGTCATCAGATTTGGGACTGGGGAGCCCAAGCCATGCGACGATCGCAGCGGAATCAAGATGGCATATGGGACACTTTAGTAAATTGGGAAACAATATCCTTCCACAACCCAATTCTCCAGCGCATCTGGCAACTGCTCCTGGGCTTTACACTTTGGTCAATTTGGAAAGAAAGAAATAAGAGAATCTTCAACTCCAAACAGTCCCCCTCCACTACTTGGGAAAGGGTTAAGCGGCTCATCCGTGAAACCATTCAATGCAAGTCCTTGCTCCATGAAGACACGCAGTGCAAGCCCGAGGAAAAGATCATTCTGGAAGGTTGGAACTTGCAATTGCGCATACAGCCACAAGGGAAGACCAATTTGGGGAGGGTCGACAGTCCCACGAATTGGACCCCACCCCCCCATGAGTTTCTCAAGCTCAACTTCGATGGGGCCTCCAGGGGTAACCCTGGGCCAGCCGGTTTTGGGGTCGTCCTTCGGAACCACTTGGGCAAGATTATTCATATAATCGCTGGCTTTCTGGGTGAAAATACGAACAATGTGGCGGAGCTCACAAGTCTAGTAAGAGGCCTCAAACTCACTGTTCAACATCAGTATAATAGGTTGATTATTGAAGGATACTCCCAAGTAATAATTCAACTTATCTCCAAAATCCTTCACGACGTGCCCCCCTGGCGGATCTCCCCCAGCTGGAGACTCTCTGGACTTCTGAAGGACTTTGGAGATCTTACCAATTCCACTCTCACTCTGATCCCTTCCCATGTTAAACGAGAGGCCAACAAGGTTGCGGATCACCTGGCAAATACAAGAATTGATGAAAAAGAAGATCTTATACATTGGCAGGCCCAAGCCTCCGAAGAAACATACCTCTCAAGGTATTGCAGAGACCTTGCTTGCAGAGATTTCCCAGCCCCAGATGGGGTGACATGAGGCCATTTGGTGACAGCTGGAGGCGCACTCGGCCTGGGCTTAAATGTCGAGGGCCGTCACCCACAAGCTAACATTAACGATGGGGGACGGCCTCTGCAGAAGACATAGGATGGAAGTACTCCTCCCTCGCGCGTTCATTAACAATCACAGTGCACTCGGGATGGTAGAGTTTAAATGTGGGCAGATGCCCTCGGCTCTTGGCCATGTGAATTTATTTACGCCCGGACAGAGCAGGGTTGCACCTACCTTGGCTCTAACTTTCGCTGGATCGCTCTGGTGCATATCAGCTTCTTTTGCGTTCAGAATTTCAGCTCTTTCGGTGTATCTTTCTCTGTATGATATGAGACAGGTTAATCTTGCTCGCGCCCTGCAACTCAATTTACTTTCGTCTTGGATCACTTTCCTTTTACTGTATTCTCTCTATTCTCTCACTATGGCTCGGAAAAGAGGCAGAACTCGGCGTGGTGTGGCCTGGGAGGCTCACAAGGCACAGCAGCGACGGAGAGAGAAATTGGAGCACGCCTTGGCTCTGGCGACCTCCATTATCAGGAAAAAAACTAGGGCTGAGAAGAGGGCGCTTCTCGCCACCATAGCTGAACCAAGAGCTGGTTGTAGCCGTGACGCTAAGTCCAATACCCTGGAAGACCAGCAGGATGCTGGAACGAAGGAGGAGTTTCCACCCTGCGTAGTGATGGAAGACCCGTTCATGGAGGACTTGACAATAGTGGAAAATACCCGCGCCACTGAGGCGGCTCAGCAGGAGAAACGCACTCCCATTACGACACAGGATGACTACATTCCCGGCTACATTGTTGAAGAAATTCCTTGGCCCGATGACGACAATGTCAGCAGCCATGACATATAGGCGAAGGAAGAAGGAACGACGGGTGCAAAGGTGGTTGTGGAGCGGAGGGAGTTCGACGTTGGTTCGGGAGCGGCGACGGACTCGGTGGATATGGGTGGCAGCTTGCATGGCTCTCTCCTCCGAGAAGAGCACCTGGCTCTTGTGTTTGACCTTCGTGGCCACATGTCTGACCTGGAGCATAGGGCCCGCACCATGGGACAGAGCATGGATATGCTCCTCGATGCTTTCTCCATTGCACCAGCTCAACGGAAATGCCCCCTCTGCGCACAAGATTTTGCCATCCCGACTGGGTTCACGTGGCAGAAGGGCGAGGACAACAGGCCACCTAGAACCTAGGTTTTTATGCTCTTGGTTCCTAGTTTACTTTGTTACTGTTTTATGTATATTTGGACTGTAGTCATCTGTCCTAGTTTCCTCCAGGCAGGACAGATGCTACTTTGTCTTATGTTTTATCATGCTACTTGGTTTTAAGTTTTATCATGCTACTCTGTTTTACCTATGCTGGTTTCCGGTTATCGACAGCATTTTTGGTAACTCCAGGCCTACTTTTTTGTACATTCTGCAAAAGTTTTTTGCCTCTCTAATATAGCAGGTTCTACCTTTTTTATTTAAAAAAAAAAAATAATAAATTTTAACGAGCTTGAAAAATAATAAAAGAATGCTACGTTACAAAGTAGGAATGAGTGACGTGGGCTAGCAAAGTAGTTCCAAGCGCATGGAAAATATTGATGCTGAGTGAAAGGAGACATGTGCAACAAGATAAAGAAACTCAGGAAATTTCCTCGATGGGTCAAGGTGTCAGATCACAAAGGAAAAAGTGTTGCAAGGCATGAATTTAAGGAATGATTTAAAGGTTCAGTTAATAGAAAAATTAAGATGACATTAGGCCAAAGATGCAAGGATGATACATTGGATGCAATTTAGTATGACACAACATGAATCCTTCCATGTGAATTTTTATGAGCCCAGAGAAGGTAAGCTCAGTGGTTTTTCATGTTTAGAGAGTCTAAAAAAACACTAAAAGAAGACTCCAGGGAGTAGCTTTTTTGTAACTAGTCTATTTGGTTCGAAAATGGGTTAAACTTGTACCAAAAGGACGTCTCTTCAAAACCATTTTAACGAGTGTGATTGAGACAAGATCACTCGACAATTTTTTCAATTTTAAGGAGTCTAAAAAGATCTTAACTATGGACTCATAACCTTTTTCTAAGATTAGTCTCCTTAGCCTGAAAAGGTATAAAATATAAATTAGGAAAACTCTCCCAATGAGAAAGGTCTCCCAAGGTGTACTTTTTTCCTGGATAATCTATTGGTCGGAAAAAGGGTTAAAATTATTCCAAATAGATATTCCTTTTGGACCAATTAACGAGTGTGAAAGGAACAAGGTCACTCAGAAATATTTTCATATTTAGGGAGTCTGAAAAGAGCTTAACTATGAACTCTGAGGGGGTTCCTTTTCCATAAGTAATCTCCATGTTCGAAAAAATTGATAAACCAAAGAGAATGGCCCTTTTTCGAAAATTTAGTCCCTTAGGCCCGAAAACAGGTTAAACTTATGCCTGAGAATACTGTCCTAGAAAAGCAAAGCACCTAGGGCATACCTTTATTCATAAATTAACCGTCTTGACAAAAAAATCGGTAAACTACCACCGGACATATGTTCCTTCAAATTTTAGTTTGGTGAGCGTGAAGAGTAACAAGATCGCTCGACAATGTTTTAAAGTTTAGAGAGTCTGAAAAGGGATTAAAGAACACTCCAGGGGGGCTTCTTTTATTAAGTAATCCAAATGAGACCGAAAATAATAAATGAACTCTCGTTATATGTTTCTTTCAAATTTTAAGTGATCTTGAAAGACAACAAACCATGTTCTTAGGAAGTCCCTCAGGTATGAGCAAGAAAAGATGAAGAAGAATGAGGCTTCATTGCAAAGTTATGGAATGACTAAACATGACTCCCATGCCTATGAAGTACTTCGGCATGTGAACCAAATGGAAAATAAGGCTTTAACTAGGATTCCCATGGAAGGAAATATCTACCATATAAAGTATGACACACTTATCAGCAAGGAAGGATAGTGTCACAATTCAGTGGGGTCGATCCTAAGTATAAATGAACCAACAAATGAATAATTTAAAAAATTCAAGTAGGGAAAAATCTAACCTATATGCCAGTTTCAAGGTCAATACTTGTCAGAAAAGATCGATACGATGAACAAATGTCAAAGAAAAAACGTCTCCAATATCCTACATATAAGGGAAATAACACTCATCCATAAGTTAATAAATCCAAGATAGATAGAAACTTCATAAAATAAGAGGTGCAACAAAATACAAAACTTTAAAACAACAAACCTAGAATGTACAATATGTAAAAGGTATTGCATTGCCTTATGGCTCATGCATGGTAGTAGTTCAAATAGAGCCCATTTCTAGGATCTGACCAAGAGTCTCTTCGATAATCAACTTGGAAAGTTTCCCAAAAAGGAAGAAAACAAAAACCATGGTGTAAGTCTTCCCACGGTATTGAAACCATAGTCATGGCTTCTAGGATAGCCTCATCTGAAGGAAATTCAAAATACGAGAAATCACACAAACGAGGAGGGTCGACGGTCCCAAAGGGAAAAACAAACTTACCATATTCCATATGACGATGAAGGTTCTCGCCAGGACTGGCATATTCTGTCATTGAAGAATCACAAACACGAGGGCTTGAGGATCTACAAAGAATGATATTAGACTCAAAAGGAGACTCAATATCACTTGGACAAAGAAGGGGAAGAAAGGGTTCCCATTTCCCCATTGGATAAACAAATTATCAATTGTTGAGACCAAGTTTTGAGAAGGAAAACATGAGTGAACAAGTTCCTTCTCAATACAAATTGAACATCGAGGATAGGATGCCACATAATTTACCTGTGGAATTGTAGAGTCTACACGAATACTAGGAACATATAAAGGGGAAGCTTGAACTAACATTTAATTAGGATGGTGATTATCAAATTCAACTCGTCGTTAGTGTAAATTCTTTCATTTTGAGGGAAATGCATCACCCAAAAGAGCTTAGACACCAAAGCATTAATAGGATAAACATAATCATTCCTGAGAAGCATATTGAAATCTAACGGGCCTTGCACCACTATAAAATAGACAAGGATATTCTTCCCACCTAACAAGATGCGTAACTGTGGAAGAATCCCCAAATATTCACTAGGAAATATGTGAAAATCCAACATCTCATGCAATGCAGATATAAGATCAGGAGAACCCAAAGCTTGGCAAGCCAAGGAGGATAAAATACTTGGAGAGGCGCGTTCATCTACAATACATTGGTAAATTGTTTTTGAATTAACTTCAACCCTTATTTGAGAGGGTGCATAAGAAGGAAGGAGAGGCTCAACAAGATCATTCCAATCAAAAGAAACCATCCTAGGACTTTGAGGGGGTGTTCTCTAAGTGAGTGGAATTCCCCCTTGTTCTGAAAGTACTCAATGGGAAATGTTAAAAACATAGTCAGTAGACACATTACTCCCTAAGAGAATAGTGGGGTCAGCCGAATATTTTATTGGTTTGTGTTAAGTACCTATACCAGATCTGCAAATATACTTCAATAATACCAAGAATAAACCATAAACCATTCACCATAACATAAACACAAGAAATAGAGAAAACCCTTGAGGTAGGGTAACACCATATATTAATCCTTATGGAAGGATAAAACTCCTCAAGCAATCCTTGTTTGTACAATCACACTATTCTTCACTATGTTTCATTACATTGCCTACACTTCTTTATATAGCTCTCCCTATTTCCTAGGAACCTTCTAGAGAGCCTTCTCAAATTTATTACATCCAACTACCATAGTGGGCCTTTATTAATATAGTGGACGTAGTCCACCTTACATTGAATGACCACATTCCCATATATTAATTGAATTTCACTAATAACACATAACTACATTCCCATTGGGTACCTCCCTGGGTACCCCATATTACCTCCCTAGGTATACTACATTCCATCCCCCTTCACATGTTTCATCCTCGAAACATGAGAAGAAACCATACAATATGACCGACTAAGCAATGTAGTCAACTGGTACCAAGTACGACCATCCATGTATCCCAATGGAAGTTGAACATGATGTCTATCTGCTACCTTTCCACCCTTGTCTTTCTCTGCATCATGTCGAGGTTGCCATGGGATTGTTTCTGTAGCTTGAGCTCTTCTCGTAGTGCTGGTAGTCCTCCATGCACCTCTTGATCAGTTTCTTTTCTGGTGCCCTGCTGGTGCATAAATCTGTTCATGCACATGCCCTTGCCTTGATGATTTTTTCATCTCTATATGATGTGGATGGTGGTATACAACAAGTGTAGGAATTTGTTCTTTTTCCTTCAAATCTGCAACACTTTGTGCCTTTGAGTCAATGATCTCCTTAGCTTCCTGATTATGTCCTTCTTGTATTTTTTCTTTATCTCCTTCTATAGACTCTGACTCTGATTTAACTTCAGACTGGGAAATAACTTCTTTGCTAGCCTCCATGGGTCCATCTTTCTTACTAAGAGACACATCCTGCAATGTGATTTTCTTTTTCTTGTACCACAACTTTAAAAACTTCTTTTGCACATTAATATTAATGGTACCCA
>SNQJ01S0244804.1:0-13237 GCA_010110895.2 Picea sitchensis
AATGTATCAATAGTGCAGGATTAGAGCTTATGAATGGAGGTATTACATGGTAGAAAATATAACATATTTGGAGCCCAACAAGCTTCAGATTTACCTTTGGTACCTGCGATGACACATTCACACACACAATTACTTTGAAATATACTACACTCTCCTTGTTCATTTAATGTCACTAACATCTCTTCTTTGTGCTGCTCCAAGCACTCCATCATCCCGTTGTCATCATCATCATCCTCTCCTAGGATTAAACCTTCTTCAGGTTCACAAAAGTGAACTTCTTTTCCATACTCACTTCTATCGAGTTTCCTTTCTCTCTTCATCCAAATATTCATATTTTTCATCAACTTCTTGGTAAATAACCTCCTGACAGGACATTTGAATATTTTCTTCACATTCACTCCAT
Source organism: Picea sitchensis (assembly GCA_010110895.2). NCBI lineage: Eukaryota > Viridiplantae > Streptophyta > Pinopsida > Pinales > Pinaceae > Picea > Picea sitchensis. The sequence goes on from SNQJ01S0244804.1 coordinate 404, forward strand.
GTTTTAGATCCTCTCTGATCTTTCCTGTAGTAGTTGTGCTAAGATATTGAGTTGTAACATTATCTCAGCCATTTCTTTGTCAAAATATCCATCACTCATCCTCTTATGTTTTCCAACTGCCTTGGCATCTACCTCTCTCTTGATGTGGCTTCTTCCTGGATCCTTTCTTTGATTATCCTTAGGCATCTTCATCTTTTTCTTTGTGAGCTTATCCATGCTCACTCGTGACTTGCAACTAAGCCTCTCTATTGTAGTCAATCTCAATGACTGCTACTCAATACCTTATCAAGCCTTCCTCTTGTGCTTGATCTCTCGGTATCATTGGTTCTCTCTCCTCTGGAACCTTCTTTTGAGCATATCCTTGTTCTTTTCTAGCTTATACACTTTTCTCCCTCTCTTCTTCGCCTAAGAACTTCCACTATTCTCTTCATTTCCTTACAACATCTCTTGTTGCAATTAATCTTCCACAAGCTTCTAATTAAGATCTCCACTTGCTCCTTCTTCTTTATCTAGTTGTAGTCCTCTTCTAGACATATTTTCTTACTGCTACCTACATACACATACAAATTTAATACTTACACAATCTTCTTCCATGATATTTTATTTCAAACATTCTTCTTCACTCTGTCCTTGGATGAAGTGATATTAGTCTGTACTTTCTTTAGTGTTTCAAGGTACCCTTGGATGAACTGAATTCTTTGTGTTCTTATCTCCCAAAATACAAATCTCTTCTACTTCAAACCACTCTACACTAAAATGTGATCTCCACATAAAGAATTTCAATACCAACCACTCAAAGAGTATCACAAGCTATGTCCTCAATCCAAACCTCTTTCTCTAAATATTTTCTTATCCTCTCACATGTCTTTGTCCTATTCAAGTCCACAATTTGAAATTACCTGTGAATTGACTTGCCAATTTCTCAATCATGCAGGAATACATAACAAGATCTCATACCACAAATGATGACTTGAATGGTTAAAAACACACAATGTAGAAACCTTCAATAAAAATGTTGCCTCTTCTTTGTTCAATAGCAATACCTTTCTTGTATTTAAATCTGTCTCTGGAATCTCTTCTCTAATTTCCCATAGGGCCAAGAGATATAACCATAGACCAAATAAAAATATGTAGATTCTACACAGGGATTTGTCCCGTGGATGTCCCTTCTTCATACAATCAATAGCTACGACCAAGAGCTACTTCGAAAGGAGCTAACGATATTTTAATACTATGTCTCCAAATACGTCATCCTTTAGATCATATGACTTGGAGTTATGACCGAGACTTAGTCCAAATCAACACTAAACTTATAATGTTCCACCCTCTTAGATCAACGATGGTGGTTCAATCATCCGATTATTCAATGGTTTACATTCATTTCAGGGGGATGGCCCCTCGCTTGTATCTCAAGGCAGGGAACCCTGAAATAATCCACGAGTTGACATGTGTATTTTAATTAACGTGCATGACTAAATTTTAGGGGGGGTTTGACTGTGTTAAACTATGTATAATTTTTTGGTAAGAAATAGGTAAGGATCGTCTATCTATTCTTTGATTGGATAACATTTACATGACCCCAATATTGTTTGATCGTTACCTCTTGCCTTTTCTACCTCAATCAACACTTCTTGTCTCGTTGATCCTCGATCCAACGATCGAAACTTGATCAACCATTGGACGGATGGTCGAGGTACTCCAGGATTTACAAACCAATCTAACGGTGTTCATTAACTTGGTTCTTGATCTAGCGGTCCATATTATTTATCGATCCAACAATCCTCATGGGTCGCACTACATCTAGTGGTCCACAATCAATCTTTCAATGATCTACAATTGTTGTATCCTGTAATGATCTCAATAGATATCCACCTGCAAGATGAATGTGATCATCAATCTTTCACAGTGATGGATGATCACATCGATGAAAATATTAAGAGGATTTATTTTCTCAATGTTCTTCTTCTCAAACCTACAACAAAACCTTATATCTCAAAATTACACAATTACACAAAGATTCTCAATGATATGAAGAACATATATTTTCCTTTCAAACTAATATAGAAACAAATATCCCTAAAATATGCATGGGACTTCTAACAACTAAGAACTCTAATATTCTCATACATTCGAGAACTCTTACAAATTAATCATCATTTTATTAAATGAATCATTAGAGAATATCTCCCTTCATAAAAAATAAACATTCCCCCTAGGTTTCTTCAAAAAAAAAAGAATTTATGGAGTAGGATGCTCCTACATCAAAAGTATCCAAGTCAATTCTACATTGTACATTCCTGCCAATATGATGTCTTATGGCACCACATTCATTGAAAAATAAATTCCATCAAGGAAAAACTAGATGAGACAAACCATATTACTATATTTTTCCTTTAGTTACAACACACTTTATTAAGCATACCCATGAATAAATTTTACATTTCAGGTAATGCTACACAAGGCCAAAAATATTAGTGAGAGATAATCACACACGTATGACCAAAAAACCATATAAAAACAATAATAGTTGCAATAGATCTTCCAACACCAATTTCCAAGGTCCCAATGGATACATGCACACAACAACAACCCATGGGTTTCTCAATAATGAACTAGCATGTACTATGAACAACACTTATAAAGAAAGTTAGATTCCAAAAGTAACAAATGTTACTATTTATTTGTTGTTTTATTGATGGAAAAATATTCTAAGTAATGCAATTGGGATAAGGTATTTAAAGGCCACATTGAAAGAAAAAATATAGGCCTTTCTTTCTACTTGTTGTATGGGATCCTTCTTCTCTTACAACTGTTTGGTATGTATTATATTCTTTGTATGGTTGGAACTAGTTCCTACATTGCACCAGGTGCGCAGGGGGGTCCATATTACTATATTTTTCCTTTAGTTACAACACACTTTATTAAGCATACCCATGAATAAATTTTACATTTCAGGTAATGCTACACAAGGCCAAAAATATTAGTGAGAGATAATCACACACGTATGACCAAAAAACCATATAAAAACAATAATAGTTGCAATAGATCTTCCAACACCAATTTCCAAGGTCCCAATGGATACATGCACACAACAACAACCCATGGGTTTCTCAATAATGAACTAGCATGTACTATGAACAACACTTATAAAGAAAGTTAGATTCCAAAAGTAACAAATGTTACTATTTATTTGTTGTTTTATTGATGGAAAAATATTCTAAGTAATGCAATTGGGATAAGGTATTTAAAGGCCACATTGAAAGAAAAAATATAGGCCTTTCTTTCTACTTGTTGTATGGGATCCTTCTTCTCTTACAACTGTTTGGTATGTATTATATTCTTTGCATGGTTGGAACTAGTGCCTACATTGCACCAAAAGTACTGTGGGGTAAGAAGTGGAGTGTCACTCCCAAAAAAAGAAAAAAGAAAAAGAAATGGCTGCTCTTGCATCCGCTTGGGCAGGACTTTTCGCACATGGTTTCTCAACATGGTTTTCTATTCGTTAAGGAATTAGGGTGGTTGAATAATTTGGGTTATTGTATTAGGGTTTTAGATGCTATTTGGATCCTATATGCATATTGTATTGTAAACAATGCATGATGTGAATGAATATAGAATATGTTGGTTTTCCCTATTTGGCTCTGTGGAAAATCTCCGTAACAATGTATTTTCCATTGTATCTTTTCTCTCGTTCTTTTATTGAAAATTTGTTTGCAAGAAAATATTGTACAAGGTTAAAATCTATAACAACAAGACTCCCTTCTAGTTCCTTATGGTTAGAAACTTCAAAAAATCAATGGTTGCAATGCTAATAACTCCAAAAATAGTATTCTTTTTGTTGCTATTATGCACATGTTCTTAGATTGGATTAGGGCCAAGGCTCTTCCCTCTCTATTTCTCCACTTTATATGCCTCCCTTACTAGAATAGTAACTAAAACATTTGTTTCTAGAATAAAATCTTCTACTATTTTCTTTGGAACATATCCATGGATAGCACACATTCCACCAACACTTACTATGGTTTTCGAGCTAATTTGATTGAAAGGTATCTCACAAATTGAAACCCTGGCCCCAAGACCAGTAACAATGTGCACAGATTAAACCCTACCTCTTCCACATCATCCTCTACTCCACATGGCATTAAATTCATGAGTTCCTAATATGAGAACTCCACTTCTAGTTCAACTTTGGTGGCGCACTCGACAACCCACAGTGAAATATAAAATCCACCATGCAAATATACAATCATGACTAGTTATGTCTTACAACATTTACAAGCGACATGAAGATGAACAAATTGTTCGGACAACAAAGGTATTCCAACAGATGATCTAACACCTTCACAACCACTCACATAACTGTGACCACATCAACATTAATCGGGATGTTTTCATTTGGTAAAATTCTACTTGAAACATCCACTCACCCCAACCACACGCCACTTGGCAGCTTTTATTAATGCAAAGAAAAAGATGACAGATATTTTACAAGAGAGTTTTCACACCCATCATCAAAAATGAACTTCCATGCTATTTAAATAGAGATCATGGACCATCTCCGAAGTTAATCCAATGCATCAATGGTCGTTAATATCCAGGAGAGTATGAACCATCGATCACTCTATGCCGTGAACATATCATGATCGCTAGATTTCCTAACTACAAATGCATATTATCACATACTAAAGAAAAACATACTAAGAAAAGCAATACACTTTTACCTAATGACATCAAATGTGACCAAGTAGATCTTAACTAACTCAAAGGTCTAAACATCCTAACATCCCCTTAAGAACAACTTGGGATAGGATTGAAGGATTTACAATGTTGACACAATAGATAGTTGAAGGAGGAATTAGAGCCTATCCCTCCTTAATGAAAAAAATTCCTAAACTCCTAACATATATAAGAGTTTGGAAAACTTCACTGTAAGGAGAATTTGTGAAAATGTCTCTAACTTGATCTTTTGTAGGGAAAAGAGCACTTCAATAACTTGATCATGAATGAGATTTATGATGAAGGCATGTGTAGCTTGATGTGTTTCCTACACCGATGTTGAATTGGGTCTTTGGCATTGATAGAACTCGATTGTCGCACCAAAGGCTGGCTCTGATGTCGCCATCGAATCCAAACTCGAAAGGATCCGGCTGCCACAAGGCTTCGACTCTCATTTACCGCTGTTCTGCATCAAGCTTTCTATTGAAGAAAGTGCAATAGCCTGTTTCTTATAGGCCCAAGTGATAGGTCCTGAACCAAGGATGAAAACATAACTCGCAGTAGACTTCCAATCATTAGGGTTGCAAGCCCAATCCGGAATCGCTGAAAACTAAATCCAATAAAAGGAGTCCCCTAAACTCAGAATGTATCTCTCAACTCGAATCCATACCACAAACATAGATAAGTATCCTTTTAACTGCTTTCACATGGATTACTATGGGGTGTTTGGCATACTTCAGGTGTTCAAGACCAACAAAAAAGGAAATATTTGGATGGTATGAGTCAAGTATAAGAGGCTACCAACTAACTGATGGTACAGGTGGCATCAACTTCAAGAGAAACACAAGTAAGTAGTTTGAATCTAGTCCGAAGGAGAAGGGGCTGGCTTAAAATCATCCATGTGAAAGCAAACGTAAGAAGGTCACAAAGCATACTTAGACCGAAAAAAAATCTTCATTGGTTTGCAAAACTTGAGGCCACAAAATAGTGCAAAATGCCTAAGTCCTGCCATTTCAAATTTCTTCTAAGGCTATTTCACATGGTTTAAAATTTTGAGTCACTACCTAGCGATACAACATCAACATAAAGGACACGGATTATGAGATGGCTTCCTACTTTCTTGGTATATACATTAGGATCAAATGGCATCTAGAGAATTCAGTGTCAATAAGAAAGTCGGTCCATTTTGGCATACCAAGCTTGGGGAGCTTTATTACTTCATAAAGAGATTTCTTAAGGCAACAAACAAGGCTAGATTATTCTAGACATAGCTAGGAGGTTGTTCCATGTGATTTCTTCTTGGAAAAATCTCCTATCTCAAGAAGGAGAATTTAACATCCATTTAATGGACCTCCCATTTATGTGAGGTAGTAATGGTTAGAACAAGGCGCATGTAATTCATTTGGCTACCAGAGGAAACAGTTTCATTATAGTCAATTCCTTCAACTTGGAAAATCCTTTGGAAACTAAAAAAGCCTTGTGTCTTTCAACACATCCATCTCGATGCATACTTAGTCATGTAGACCCTTTTATATCTGACAAGTTTTCTTTCTTTGGAAAGAGGTACAAGATCCCAAGTATAGTTTGCTATTAAAGAACGAGACACCTTCATTCATTGTTGCATCCCACCTTGGATTATCTAAAGCTTCTGCAAATGTGTTTGGATCATGACTCGAACTCTGAGAGAAAATAAAGAGGCTCGGCTGAACTCTCAACTTGTGCGACGCTGATATGAAGGATCAATGACAATATCACAAGCTACTTCTCGTGTTGAACAAAACCATATCTGTAAAGCCGTGGAACCGGTACGGTTTAGGATTCAAAGGACTCATCTGGAGAAGTTTGAGCAAGCGGAGGTGGATTTTGATCCCCACTATCATCATCTAAACAAGAAACCAATAGAATCGTAAGAAGGCACAAACACCGAAGATGTCTCACAGTCAGCTAGTCACAATCGTCGAATTAGGATCGCACACCAAGAGATTTTCATCAATTCTAACATCTCTTCTAATAATAATTTCATTACAACGGGTGAAGAAGTATATAACCTCTGACATCCCTCGTATTGAACTTCAACAAATATACACTTCACCTTTTAGGCTGCAATGCTTCCTTTTCTCACCAGGAATGTGAACACATGCTATACTGCCAAATACACCCAAGTGACTTACATTTGGTTTACTTTTAGTCCAAGATTCTTCCGTGTTATCGCTTTTAAGAGCCTTTGTGGGAGTGCGATTGACTATGTAATTTTCATAGCTGATTTATTTTGCCCAATACTCTTTAGACTTAACTTCTTTAGATTACCATACAATCCAGCTTGCCACTATTTTAATGTGCTGTTCTTTCTCATTAAACACCATTTTATTGTGGTGTATATGGAACAATATGTTTCATTTGGATGCCTCCAAAGAAATAACTTTGTAAAATTATTGTTCACATATTCATTTCCGTTATTAAACTTTGAATTTGATATCCAGATTGCTTTCTACAAGGGCCTTAGAAAATAAAAACTTGTCAAAAAACTTTGCATTCTTAATTTGTTAAGTGAAGTAAACCCATGTACGCCTCGAAAAATCATCAATGAAAGTTAAGAAATACTTCTGTAATCTTAAAAAGAAGGAGGAAGAAAGTGGACCACAAAAATCATCGTGAACAAGATGTATACCAAGGCATTACAAGAGGCATGTTTTGCAAAACTTTCGTGATGATGTTTGTCGAGAACACAAATGTACAAACACCATCTCAAGATGAAAACAAGAGGAAGACCAACCACCATCTATTGATTACATAGTTGCCGCAATGAACAATAGTTTAGATGATGACCAAACCGCTCATGAAAAGTTTGCTCAAGTCATCGCTATGAGAAAACAAAATAATCCAATGAAAAGATGTTGGACCTAAAGTTGTCAAACTTGTACAACCCTCGGGTAATATCATCAACAATCTCCAGCTGTAAGAACATGCTTATGATCTTTTAGATCCTTGATTAGAACTGGTGAGGTGAAACTCATGGTTTTACCTTCACCTGAATGGGAGTGATTTGATATACCGGGATAGAAGGTTAAAATAAAGAATTGGAACACACAAGACATCATTGAAATGACCATTATCTACTTGAATTGTTCTAGATCCTACAACACTAAGAGATCTATCATCACTCAACAAATATTTTCTTGGTGTTACATTCATTTAGATCAGAAAAATATATTTTATCCTTAGCCATATGATAAGATGCCTCAATCAATAAGCCACTCATCAAGAAGAAGAAGTAGAAGTTGTATTGAAGAGAAACCAAGTGGAAAGTGCATGTCCATGAGAAGAAGAGGGAAGAAGTAGAATCAATACCGACAAGCATGTTTCTTCATTGTTGCTTCTAAAGTTTCCATCTTCTTTAAACATTTGGACCCATCATGAATCTCATGTTTATCGCTAAAAAAGCTGCAATGTCTATCACTTTTTATTTTTATATTTCTTCCTCCTTTGTCACCATTAGGATGAAGAGGTCCTGAACCGGTTTGGGACCCTTATGTTGTTTTTGTTGTAGCGAGGATATTTCTTCTTGATACTTGGGGTTATGTTTCTTCTAGGAAACTAAGGATTTGTTAGAGGTACCCGTAGTGTTGATCACTCCAAGTTGTAAGATTATCTTCCTCTCTAATCAAAGCCGCACAAAAGGACTCAAGAGTGGTTTTTGATAAGCTTTCCCTAGATCCATTCTCATGGTATAAAGGTAGATACAAAATGTAAATATGTACCACCTATCTTAGAAAGAATAAGATAGATGCAATGCTCTTCCCTCCATGTCTATCTCACACTCTTCACATAAAATCCCGAGTGTTTTAAACTTAGATAAATAGTCTCCAATGCAAGAGAAATCACTAGGACTTACAAGGGTCGGTACTTGATTTTCTAATTGTTTTTCTCAACACATTGATTTTACCAAACACAGACTCAATATTTTCCCAAGCTTCATTAGGTTCATCAATTTCTTGAAGGTGAAAATTTAAATAAGGAGAGATGGAAATCCTGACTATTCCATGTTCTTCGTCACTACTATTATCCCATTTTACTTTATTATCATCATCAATTGGTTTCTTTTTCCTTTCCCAAGGTAATCCTGTATAACTCTTTACTTCTAATAAATCTTCCATATATGAGATTTCCATTGGAAGTAGTTTCAGTCAAAACAAGAGATTATCAGGTAGCTTCATATTAAATATGCAGATAATATGGATTTAAAACTAAACTAAATGATCCGATGGAAAAGATCTAGAAAATTCTATGTAGTTTTAAATAAAACACACCGAAAACTGACAGATGTGATGAGAGAGTTATGCCATTTAAAAAAGGCAAAAAACGATAACCAAAGGACCGTGTGATAGTGTAAGTTGCTTATGAAGTGACCCAATTTTATAAATAGAAGTGGGGATCACTTTACAATGAAGTTACTTTTATAAAATAAGTAGAAAGTCGCGATGCAAAATAAATAACTCTAAAATAAAATATTGAAGCTACTTATAGTGATTCACTTTTATACTTTGAAGGAAATACACTTTTACAATTTGAGTACGAACTTTTTCAAACAATGTAACAAAGGAGAAACTTCGACTCAAGACCCTTTACTTAATAAGGAAACTTTTAACCAAATGTTATAGAAAAACATATTGTATTTTTCAGAGGATTGGGGAGTTGTTGTTGTTGTTGAAGATGGCCTTGAGAGCGTGCTAAAAACTCTTTCAATAATACGAATTTGTTGTTCATCGATGACAACAAGGGTTAGATCTTGGTTAGCTTACCTCGAAGATGCACATTTTCCTATCTATTTATGATTTTCCTTGATGGAATAGGGAACGGGGAAAAGATCATACGTAGATCTATAAAAGAGTAGTAACCCTGAAATAAATAATACAAAACCAAAATAGTAATCTGCAAAAATTTTAAAAAATGCGTATACATACTTTATACCTTTGAATCTGACTGAAATGGAAATCTTGGCAAACGGAAACCTTTTCGAGGAAACGAAAAGTGTTCCTGAATGAAACAAGCGCCTCCAGACGCAATGGAATAGTCCTCTTTAGCCTAGAAATGTACAAAAATGACAGAAAATGGTTATGAGGAAACTCCTGGCCAATGATCTCGATCTACAACAGAGCGAAGTCTTCAAACATGCTCTGATACCATGTTTAAAAGCACAGCTCCCATGCAGGATGAACACCTTCAATAACCACTCACATAACCATATTGAAGATCAACACATCGATGTTTTCAATGCAGTAAAACCCCTACTAGGAAACATCCATGACCCCAACCAATACGACCACTTGAAGCAGCCATTAATGTAAAATAAAAAGATTACAGAGATTTTACAAGAGATTTTCTCACAATCAATCATCGGAAATGACCCTCCATGCCTCAAATAGAGATCATGGAACAATCTAAGCTAAGACACTGCATCAATGGCCTAAGATCGAGGAGAGAGTATGAACCGTCAGATCACCTATGTCGGGAACAGCACGTGGACTATCGATTTCCTAAATACAAATGCATACTAATGCATACTAAAGAAACACACTTTTACCTAACGGCTAATATTAGACCAAGTAGATCTTAACTAACTCCTAAGTGTCTAAATATCCTAACACAAATTTCTCTCACAATGAACACATATTTGAGGTTAAGAAGTTGAAATTACAGGTTAACATATAACAATATGAACATCTAATGTTCCATTGATCTCCAACACACCAAAACCTACAATCTGCATGAACCCATAACATCAAAATGTGCATAAATTCACATGGAAGTATCTCACAACTCCCACAATAACCAACTTGAATTTATAGATTCCAAGTGTATATCACTTAGGTTGATCTACACTTCATCTAGATAGGTTTTACTCACTAAATGGTAAAGGTAACATAATGCTACAAATAAATCATAATATAATGATATAGACAAACCATAGGAAAAATCTGAACAAACAATCTACTCTCTTAACTATCCTAATCGTAAATTTACATGGGATTTGAAATGAAGAAATGTCATTATTATAGACCCCTCTCATGAGGGAGTCATTTTGTTGGATATGATACCATGTAGATAAATATGAGAGTACACATGGGTTCCATACACCAAAATTGTGATGAGTGATCTATTCAACAATATAATTATACACATATAAATACAAGGAACTTTTCCTTATGATAGACATAGAGACAACCTATTAATACAATATCTTATACACACACTAACTTAGGATATAAAATAATTGGAGAGAATATCACATATCCAACTAGATCTAACAACCCCCTCTAATATTAGGAAGAAAAATAGTCGCATAAAGAGAAAATACACATCAGAATGACCAATACAATAATAACCACAAGAAATTTTTATTACATATTATTCCATTAGACAAGTGGTAGGGTGTGTGTACAAAGTTGGTGGATGAAAATGTGGCAAGGAATTTAGTAGGAACACACACTCGTAGGAACACTTGCATGTTCTTAGGAATGAGCACCATCAAGCATCAAGCTATAGCTTAGCAAATCCTTAAACCTCCACTCATCTGCCACATAGATTCACACAGTGAACATGTGTGTGTATTCATGTAATAACGCACGCTCAAGAAGAACTACAAGACTGACATTTTGATCCCATATTAAATAATGTATTTTGTTAATATATGAAAGGCCGAGTGCCTAAACAATTAAAAAGAGGCCATTGTGCCTAGGAAATGTAATGTTTTACCATTATCAATAATAATACATCACTGAATCGCTAGTCAGATAAGGAAGAGAGTTATAGGGGGCTAAGATTCCAAAAGAGAGGGGCTTGAGGGGCTAAGTATTTATTTTATATTTTATTTACCCATAGTTGTTTTAATGGAGAGGAGTGGTTACATGAGCTTCTTGGGGAAGGCCATGTGGTTCTTGATTTGTAGGTAAGAATATAAACCCATCTTGTGGGTTGTTTGGGGGCTTCATCTTCACTCATTCACTCACTCACTCATTGTTCATTTTTCACACCTTTCATTTTGTTATTTCTCCACTCACTCTTTCAGCCACTCGTCTTCCTCATTTTTGTTTTTGCTTGGGAAAGGAAAACAAATTGTTGGAGAGGAGCCATGCTTTTGTTGGCTATAAATACTACTAGTGTATTCTAGCCATGAATTAATGACTACATGTCTGAGATGATGTGGCCTCTGTTCAGTTTTTCTCAAGATGCGAATCCTGAGAGTCCCAGCAAGGAGATTATTGACCAGATGCAATGGAGCCATGAAAGGAGATGGACAACATGAGGGACTGCGTGACAGAGAAGGGGGTCCATTCTCTTGGGTTGTGCATGCTAGGTAGAAGAGAGATGGTTTACTTTGGATTGTTGTGGGTGCTGAAAATCCTATGAGAGCTTGAGTGCTGACTGGTTTGGGAAGCTGAGTGACACTTTGGAACCGTCATTGTGGATTCATAGCCCTGGCTCGGGGGTGACATTGTTGTTGAGACTTGGAGCAACAATGTCTACGGTTGGGTGGAATGTCCTTTGTCTATAGCTAGTTGGTGATTCGTTTCATGAAAGCTAAGTGCTCTTTATCATGATTTTATTTACCTGTGTATTTATTCCACTGTATATTTATTTATCTATGAAATTCTTATCTATAATATGCATGCTTATTGGTTATTGTTGTGCATGACATATGTCTCATTTATTTATGTTGTAGCATGAATCCTTAACTCTGCATGTGAATATTTCATGCCTCTTCATTAATTAGAAATTTATATGAATTTGAGATAAGTTCAGAAGTGAGTTTTCTTGTAGCATTCCCAACCTATGGGTTGATGGATATGTTACCATTGAAGTAGCTTGCCCAGCCTGTGGGTGGCTAGGTACCTTACAGATTGGTATTAGAGCTTCAGGTTGAAACACCACACTGGTATGGGTCAAAACTATTGGACATGGTATTATGGTTAAGAATGAATATATCCTTGAATCTTAAAGCTCAGGAAAGATAACATTGGAGAGATCGCACATAAGTCAGAACATTGTGTAGAAAACGATCCCTTGTAAAGGATCGTTGTTTCTTGACCGTTCCCTTTTGAATTTGGGAGCGATCACCAC
>SNQJ01S0244806.1:0-13250 GCA_010110895.2 Picea sitchensis
CATAACCGATTGCCATCAATGACAACCTTAACCATCTGCGTCAGTGTTCTGTTATAGCCATATCTCCAACACAAGTCACCCTCATCATACAACCGGGGATAGACAGACTTATTGTACTGAACCTTGACACATTTTTTGTTTTCCACGATAGAAGTAAAGGCATCCTAACGCTACTTGTCAAGACTCTCTAGGTGTACAAGCCGTCGCTCTAAATCCGAAGTGTCAGGTAGGAGATCAACTGCCAATTTGAGAGAAGGGATTTTGCATTCAACGAGAAGTACTGACTCCACACTGTGTACTAACTGAAAAGGAGAAAAACTGGTGGCAGTCTTAACCAAGGTTTGGTATTCCCAAAGTGCGGGATATAACATGATGTGCCAGTTGGAGTTGCTCCTACTGACAATTTTTTGCAATATGGTCTTGAGAGACTTGTTAATGACCTCTACTTGCCCATTTTCCTAGGGGTAATAAGGAGATGAATGACCATGTTTAAACCCCAGCTTAGACGCTAGTTCTACCATCATTTCATTTTGAAAATAACTGCCATGATCAGTGACAATCTCACTTGGGATACCGAACCAGGCGATAATTTGGTTGAATACGAAAAAAGTTGCAGTCTTCCCATCAGAGTTCACGGTAGGCATGGATTTGACTGACTTGGTGAAGTAGTCAACAACCACTATAATGTGTTGATGCCCCCCAACCAAAGTTGGGTTGCAATCGACGAAATCTACCCCCCACTTGGTGAAGTAGTCGACAACCACTATAATGTGTTGATGCCCCCCAGCCGAAGTTGGGTTGCAATCGATGAAATCTACCCCCCACTTGGTGAAGGGAGCGACGGTAATGAATGGGTGAAGAGGGGCTGGGTGCGAGTGCATTTTTCGAGTGAACACCTGGCAGGGGTGATAATTCTTAACCACTTTAATACAATCTTTAAAGATGGTGGGCCANTTTTTGGGCTGTTGCAAGCCCGGATAAATGACCACCACAAGCCCCTTTGTGGTAATCATTAAGGACTAACTTGGCTTCCTCATGAGTTAAGCAACGATGTAAGATACTATCTATTCCTCGACGATACAAAGTGTTGCCGATGATTGTATACTTTTTGGCTTGGTATCTAACACATCGTCAATCATCTTGTGAGAGATGCTGAGTGGACTTAAAGGTTTGAAGATATAAAAAAATATCTCCATACCAGGGGTCGGACGATGAGACGAGAAAAATGTGTTCATCTGCGAACAAATCGACATGAATAACGTCTTCATCTAATCGTGGGAAATCATATATTAACTCTGCAAAAACTAGTGATTTCTTGGACTTGGCCGAAGCAAAGTCGAGATCAAATTCTTGTAAGATGACAATCCATTTATTATATTTCCCGCCTATGATACATCTAGTGAGGATGTATTGAAATGGATTAACATCAACAACCACAGTAGTTTTGCAAAGCAATATATAGTGTCGTAAATGTTGGACTGCGTGAATGGCAACTAAAGCTAGCTTTTCGACGTGGGAGTAATTATGTTCAGGACTGACTAAATTTCAAATGAGATAGTAGATGACGTGCTCGCGGAGCTCATCGTACTCTAGAACTAGAACCATACCAATGGTTTCTTCAGATGCGGCGATATACAACAAGTAATCTCTACTGTAATCAAGAGATTTCAATAGAGGGGCCAATACTAAGGCTTTCTTTAAAGAGTCAAAAGAATGTTGGGCTCGCTCATCCCAGATAAACGGGGTGTCTTTTTTCAATAGGTGCATGAAACCCTTAGTGATATTAGCATAATTCACAATAAACCAATGCAAAAAGTTAGCCTTCCCCTGTAAACCTTGAAGTTGTCTAATCGTGCATGGGGGAGGCAATTGAAGTATTGCCTCAACCTTAAGAGGATCTACCATAATCCTGGTCTCAGAGACTAAGAATCCTAAGAGATGGCCAGAGTTAATGCAAAAGATGCATTTATGAGGGTTGAGTTGGATTCTATAGTAGCGACATCTTTCAAAAACTAGTCGAAGGTGCGTAGCATGATCCACTCTCTTGAGAGAGTGAGCAACAAGATCATCGAGGTAAGCTTCGACTATGTGTTTGAGATCATGAAAAGTGAAATGCATGGCTCGTTGGAAGGTTGCTCTGGTGTTTTTCAGGCCGAAAGGCATTTTTCGGTATGTAAACGTGCCCCAAGGACATATAAATGTCGACTTATGTTGGTCTTTGGGTTTGATTTGGATTTGGTTATAGCCTGAAAATCCGTCCATAAAAGAAAATATTTCTCTTCCTGCACACTCATCAAGAATCTGATCAATGAAAGGCGTGGGGAAGTTATCTTTAGGACAAGCCTTGTTCAGGTCATGAAATTCCATGCATACGTGGATGGTTTCTTGCTTTTTATTCATGGGAATGGGGTTGGACACCCATTCGGTCAAGGGAACCGAGTAGATAAAGCCGACATTAAGTAGCTTCTCTACCTCTGCCTTAATAGTGGGGGCCTTCCTAGGATTAACAGCTCTAAGACGTTGTTGAACAGGTTTAGCATCCGGATAAGTCATAATCTCATGTTTGACAATAAGAGGGTTGATCCCTGGCATCTCTTCATACGACCAAGGTAATATGCCTTGAAACTTTGAAGAGGTTGGTGTAGATCAGAATCTCTTCTGGCGAACAATCTGCACCTATATTTACATTCTCAATCTTGCCACGGGTACGAAATATATCGATCTGGACGGTTGGAGAAATACTCACCATATTCCCTTCGGCTTAAATGCCATGTGTATCAAGTGGAACTATGGCATGATCGACTATCTCACTCAGGGTAGATCTAAACTCATCTTGCTCAATTTTTTCTAGACTTGGGAGAAAATAATATCAATGATGCATATCATCCCAAGGTTTCTCAGAAACATTCATGGCTTCAAGGATGGCTTCATCTGAAGGAAAAGTCTCATCCAAGAAATCATGTGAACAAGATAACGAAGTGGCCCACACAAGCCTAAGAACTGGATCCTCCTCGACCACCTGTGAGGGAACAATATCGGGATCGACATAAGAGTCAAGGATAGCTTGATATGCAATCTCTGTTGTTGATAGTGGCATAGCCATGCCAGCATGTGACTGACCTTTAATCAATGAAGTTAGAGAAGGTAGGGTCCAATGGTCACTACAATAAGAAGTGCAGAAAGGGATGGACCTCTCTACTGAAGTGAGCGTATTGGACATGGTGTAAATGTGGTGAGTCGGTGTTGAGAAGTTGAAAGTGCCCATGAGGGAAGAATACATTCCGACACTGATATTCTCAGTTTCCGGCTAAGAATTGTTGACTACGGGGATCGACGGTCCAACAGATGCATTTGGACTAGAGTATGCAAAGGATAATTGGTTGATTGTCACAATCTCCCCCTGATGAGGAAAGAAAATTGTGCAGAAAACAGACGACACGACGACGACCATAGCATAAGTCCAAATGCGACCTAGTAACAGGTTATAATTGAGAGGTGCATCAACTACCTCTACTTCCACCTCTATCGTCTTCCCACCTAACTGGACCGAAAAGGCGGGGAGAATACCATGAGGGCAGAAGGAATGACCGTCGAATGTAGTCAACATGGTCGATGACTTTGAAAGGGTTGGAGAATCGATCGATTTCCAACAGACTAAGGACATCACGCAAGTGGAAACACCTTCATCAACGACTGCTCGTTTGATGGTATATTTAGAATACTCCACGTGGATTTGGAAAGCCACATGGTAGGGTAAGCGAGGCTTCACATCCGTGACATCAAACTTGATGATCTTCGAGCCACTAGGTTCTAGAAATCCTAAGGAAAAGAGTAAGGCATTCCTCTGCGATGGACACATCTGGAGTACCTCCAAAGTAGACATTGCACAAGGTTTTTGGCCTAGATCTTCAACAATAGAGTAGTTATGGGCGGCTCTAGCATTACGGTTATGGGTAGAGTGCTTGAATACTCCTTTCGGAATACGAGGCAATGGCTCTGGTTTCTCTATATGTAAATTCATCTCCGGTGGGGGAGGAGGAGCTTCTAGGCTGGTACTAGATTTTTAAGAGCCGTAATCTCAAGAGTGAGTGGCTATATCGATTTTTGCGTCGACCATATCGATACAAACATGGTCGCCATCTTGTGGTGGTTGGTTTTGACTCCCTCCAGGTGCATTTCTGGCATTTGAAGAACTCGAGGCTAAGTGATGGTTGTGTGGGAATGGATTCATCAACACAGTGGGCGGTAGAATTAAAAGCCTCACAGCCTCCACAAGTTTGGGGCATAAGTGTGTAAGGTGATCATCAATACAAAGTTTACAAGGAAACTTAACCTTACGCTTCTCTTTCTTGCCCTCTCCAGCATTATCATTCTTTTTCCCATTATTATTCTTGTCCTTGGGTTTATTGTTATTATTCTTCCCACCCTTACAATTATTTAGACCTTTCCTTTTATTCCCATATGGTTGCTGGCCACCATTTGGGTTTTTCGACGATTACACAGAATGTACATCCACCGATTGGATGGGTTTGGATTATCCATATGAAGTTGGCCCCCTGACAGACTTCATTTCTGAGTCTGTGGATTTTACATTGGCAGACCCAACAATGCCATCAGCATGAGGCACAGGTTTCTGTCTAAGATCGTGATTTGATCGATGTGGGTTAGGAAGAAGGTGGTATAACATCTCAGACTAAGCATATATAAGATCGAACTGTTGGGCTCTAAAAATAACTTCTTCTTCACTAAAGACCCCAAAAGTAGCAACGTCCTTTGAAATAGGAGCATGCAAATACTTTAAAAACCATTCTAAAAGAAAGGCCAGGGGTATGGGAGTCTTAACTAACCGTTTTCACCTATGCCATTCCTGGATATGGTCTGAAATATGAGTGTCAATACCTTGGCATAAAGTTGACAAAAGTTCAAGACCAGCATCGTAACGAACGAGTATTTGAAAATGGTTAAGAAAGGCTATCACTAACTATTGAAAAGATCCATATGTCTCCCTAGGTAGCTCAATATACCATTGTGACGCAATCCCAATAAGAGTGCACCGAAACAATAGTAATCTAATAGAATCATGATTCAAAGAATTCGATGAGCACCAAAGGTGAAATGTTGTGACGTGATCACCGGGGTCCTCGCCATTCTTACCCTCAAACTTTGGAATGTCTAACGGAAGTTTGGTGGGGACAGGGGGCCATGAGGGATCATGACTCACTGGGTCATTCATTAGTTTAGATAAATCTGGAAAATTAAGCATGGCCAGAAAGGGAATACAGGGTTGCGACACCTGACCCCATCCTCCCGCGAAAGACTATGCGTTAGGAGTTGCATTCCATCCAGGATTTTGGTGGGGACCAAAACCTTGTCCGAAATTATAATACCCTCCTCTGGGTTGATTCATAAAAGATGGATTGGGCATCATTCTAGTAGGAATGTTCTGATAAGGATTATTAAAATTGCCCCCAGTTGGATTAGATCCAAGATGAGGGTTGTTGAAACTACCCCCAACTAGATTAGATCCAGGTTGGGGGGTGCCCAAAGTGTAAGACTGACCTCCTTTAGTTGGGAAACCGGAGGATTGAAGTGGATTCTTCATGCCAAAAGTATTGGTCGAATTCAACACCAAAGGTATAGGGATGTAGGGTGGAACTTGTCTGCCAACTTGATTGTTCCATCTAGCCGTAGAAGGATTAGACCCGGGGTTAGGAAAAGGCACACTTCCTACATTAGGATTCGCTTGGGGAACATGGGAGCCACCAAACAGAAATGGAGTGTAAGGAGGTGTAGTGCCCCCAGGTCCAAGGCTAGCACTATGGCCAGCAGCAAGGATGGCAGGTGAAGAATGTGAAGTGAAACCTGGCATACCATAAGAAAATGGACTAGTAGCCATGGGGATGGTCTGAAAATTGTAACTCGGTGAGTGGCCAAAACCCCCAAAAGGATTAGATGCAAGAGACGAAGCATTGACCATAGGCCGAGCCATAGTACTGGTGTAGGCCTCTAACACTGCAACTGTAGTGGCTGCAGGTATCGAAGGAGTGCAATTAGCTATAGTGGAATTGGGAGTTGATGAACTCCCAGCGTTCTGAAGACTAGACTCGGTACTCATCCTTGTGGGATCACAAGTTTGAAAATTGGATGTGTGTGTACCACTCCCGATAACTCTATGCCTCTTAGGAGGCAATAGCTCGAAAATTGGTGGTAATTGTAATAACCGACAAGACCTGCGAGGAAGCTAGTCTGACTCCATGATGACTTATGACTCTCAACAAATAAAAATATATCCTAAGGCCCACTAGTAATCAAAGGGCATACCAAAAATTCAAACGGCCAATATGCATGCAAACGGGCTGAAGTGGCTGAGTGGCCTCCCTTGCTAGAGAAGGTATGTCTCATCCAAGAGGAACTTGAGACTCCCCTCTAAAGTTTAGAGGTAACAGAATCAGTTATAAGGGCCCTCGTGGGCTTAACAACCAGTCGGTCAGATCCCCCCGGAGAGGTAATCCTCCATAAAGGTTGTTTGCTATCCGACCCCTATCTGACTCAGGGTACAAGCAGAATGACCCCTGCAAGTAACCTATGAGATACCTAAGTCAAGCAACTAATAAAACATTGTATAACAGATGCACAGGTGAGCATTCGTAAGTCCAGATCACCATATGGGCAGGGTAGCAAAGCCCAAAACCTTGAAAGTACAACCTCTCATAGAGGTATGGGCACTAGCAAGATCCCCAAATACGAATAAATCCACAGAAATATCTCTGACGCTAGGTGAGTATCCAGGGGTTATCCCTTCAAATTACTTTGCGCGACCTCATGATTAACTCCGGTGTGAGTGGAGCCTTTTGATATTACCAATTATACAATGGACTTCTTGTTAAAAAGTTTAATTAAATAAAGTACCAAGGAAAGTGTTTCTCTTCCCTAGGTGCCTAAGGGGTGAGAAAGTGCCTAATGTGGGCCCTAGTAATTTAATTTGTGAGATGCAAATTAAAAGGTGACTTTATGACTAAAGTGAGGGTGAGTGAAGAGACATCTAATCTCATCCACTCATCTAATATAATCTCATCCATTGGATTAGAGAGACTCCTCACCTACCTCATGAGGTCGATTAGGGTAGAGGGGTGCACCCATTCTTGGGTTGTTGTGTTTTTTCATTTTGAGAGAGAAAGAGAGAAGAGAAGAGGGCGAGCTAAAGAAGGAAGCCACTATCTGAACTAGAGCATGCATTCCAAGATAGCTAGAGGCAAACTTTGGCATGCATTTCGAGGAGAGAGTACAATCATTTAATAGAGGGTTGTACTGTACAAATTAGGAGGGTCGTACAGCTTTAAAGTCAACACAAAAATCGAGGCAAGGTACAATGTTAAATGAAGGCCGTACAATACGGATTTTGAGTAGGTTGTACAGTCATAAATTGCATAGAAATTGAGGGACAACATAGAACAAAGGAGACAGGTTGTACCGTATGGATTTTATTAGTCTGTACTGTTGTTTTTGTTGCACAGTTTTCGAGGCAGGTTGTTGTGTTTATTTTTTGAGTTTTGGCACAGTTCCCAAGGTGACCGTACAAGAATTTATTGCCCAGAAAGTTGTTACTGCTATTTGGCACAATTTTGAGGTGGTCGTACAGTCAAAGAGGGTTCAAAAATTGAAGCGCTGACCTGTACATTGCTACAGTAAATTCTGTTGGGAATTTCATGGAGTTTTTTGTTCATGAGTTTATACTTTAAGGCTTTAAAGTATACCATCAAGGCATCCAAAAATACAGAGGGTTGAGAGGTAAAAGGTTTATTGCGAAGGATAAATCAGAGTAGGTTTCTCAACTGTCTCTGTCTAGCTTCCCATTGTTCTTGGATGCTGATATCTCTCTCAATAACTGCCCACAAGCGTTCTAGTTCGGCCCAAGTATTTGTTGTTTTTAGGATAGTGTTAAATAGATTCAAAGAAATACTAGTTTGATCTTGAAGACCGGGTTCTATGTTAGGTTGTCTTAAATCGGGCACAGTCATGAGGGATAATGGTTGAAAAAGGTTTAAGACTTTTTTCAATAAAACATGTTGCTTTCTGATTTTTATTAGACGAGAAATATTTCAAACATAGATTAATTTTCAACAGATTAGAGGTCGTTTCCTGTTTCTGAGTTATATTTTAATAAAATGAAGAAACAAAAATTCGTTTAACAAAAATGAGGCATCGATCATGGAAGAATCTCACCTTGCAACGAGGATTGGCGAAATACAGGGAAAATTTGATGAAATACAAAACATATAATCTAAATAGTCCGCAAGTCTTAAGCCTGCTAATAGCAGACACAGAGGAAAAATTGTGAACAATTAGATAATCAAATGACTTCGATCCAGTAATAAATATTAACTAGAATATACCTGAAATCCCATCAAAGATACACGTAAGAAAATTTCTTTGAACATAAACAAAGGGAACACATAACTTAGAATTGACAAGATCTAGAATCTCTGCTTTGTCGTCTTATTAATCACTACAAAAAGTTTGTCTCGTACAATGGCCACCAAAAAAGATCCCTTTTCTAGTCTTGTGAAGTTATATTTATACATGATCACCAAATATTTTTCAGTTAGTGATTAACTAACTTCTGAAGACCAACAGTTACATAAATGAGCAATGTTGAACTGTTTACATTTCTATTTTAACTTCTTTATTATTTCAGTGATGAAAATATCCAAAATAGTATTTCATGTCTTCGTTGATGAACTTCCTTCTTCTGTTTTAAGACAACGAATACATTTTCCCAGAAACTGCACCAAAACTCTGTGAGCTTTTGGAATATCTTTTGCCTCAAATAGGAAGAACTTTCTCTGTACTTCAGGCAAACGGTCTTCGATTATCTTTCTTGTGAACTTAATAGTTTGTAACTTTAAGTTCGACATCACTATCCGTTTGTCAATTTGAGTGACATTGATTACCTTTATTTGTGGGATCTCTACCTAAATTTCTTCCAGATCTTCCTTGAATCTTAACTGATGCTTACCAATGTTAATTTCTCCTAACAACCCTGGACAATTGTTTCTTCCAATGTTCAATGAAGCCTTCTCTAAAAGGTTGAAAATTCTTTGATAGTCATCATTAACCTCTCTGGTTATTCTCTTGTTTTCTGCGAGGTTTGCCTCCCATACCTTGAGTATTATATCACCTTTAATCTTCTCTGAAACAGATAGTTTTGAGTCTCTTCAACCTCCTCTTTTGTTGAAAGAGCCATTGCTTTTTGAAAAGTTGTTCTAGCTACTTTCACTTCTCTCTCTTTCAGGAGAATACTCTCCAAGGATTTACTTGCTTCCTGAAAGTAATTCTGAATACATTCCATCTTAAAGAACACTCCTTGTTGTTCTTTTTCTATCTTTGTATGTATTTTCAATACCTGGTCTTGGAAGATTTCAAGCTCTACCACTTGATTTTGAATGGAATTAATCTTATTTTGTAATTGTCTATTCATTTCTTCTTGTTGTAGGACCTATGCTTGACTAACCTGTATCTTCAGGTTTTCTTCATCTAAGCTTTCTTTCAGTTTTTGAATCTCTTGAATGTCATTGAATCTGGCTCATTCTAGACCCTTGTTTATCTCTCGACTAATACTTTCAGTCTCCTTTAATTGAGTTTGTAGCTGAGCTATCATCTGATCTTTCTGTTGCAACATAGTTCTCAAATTACCCATAGAGTATAAATTTGTCGATGTTAAGGCTCCCATTATGTCTGTTATTTCTGTAGTGAATTCCCCCTCTTCAAGTTTTTTTCCATCTACGATGATCTTGTGATTTTTTATCATCATGTCTCCTCTTGGATGCATTTCTTGTTTCAGGATAGCCTTCCTCTTTTTACTGAAAAAGTAATTAGAGGAAGGAATCTCATCCCTAGAAATAGGTTCGAGATCACTAACGTATATGAATTCCTTTTTGGGGTTACCATAAGTAGACTACAAAGGGGTCAAAGAAGTAATAGGACTTCCAAGCTCCGTTGATGTTGTTCCTCCTACTTTTTTGGGAAAATGCTCAGGGATTTTTGGGGATGTTTCCAACTCCTTATCTTTCCTTGACTCTGATTTCTTTGTTTGAGGAACTTCTGTTTCTTGTGAAGGCATTTCAATCTCCTTCATATTTTCCTTTGTAGTTGTTGTATCTTGTAACTTTGTTTCAAAACCTAGGGGAGGCCCTTCCTGCTTTTGAGGGGGGGGTCATGGATTTACCCTGCAAAATCTTTGGCAAACAACTTCGCCTGTGACTTTGGAAAGACATGAAACTAGTATGTAAGTCGAGTGATAAGGCATGTACCATGTTCAATACCTCCTCATAGGTTTTAACCTCTTTGAATATATCATCATAAACAGACTTTTCGTGTTCATAAGCTTTCATATTGCAGTGCATCAAATGTATGTTCACTAGTTGATAAGGGTCATGTTTTTTATGTTCGATATTTACCAGTTTAACCTCTTCTAGTGCTTCTACTTCCACTTTAGAATGGCCTAGGTTTTTCAATAAAATTTTCCTGACATGTACAGGGAAGATTGGTCAGGACTTCTTTTGAGTTGCCTTTAGCTCTATTCCAATACCGCCTTTTACTATTTAGTGCGCTACCTCTCTACACACCAGTCTGTCCAGAAGGAATTTTGGAAGCGCATGAGGGGGGATTGAGCACCCATAAACCCTAATGTAAGAGAAGTTTTCATCAATGAACCAGTCGGCTATTGATTTGAGGTTTTTTGAGTCTGTCTAAAAAATGTGAGGGGGTTCACAGCCATAAAACATTTTATGCATTGGAATTACTATGAAATGACAACTTTTGTAGAATGAATTCTTAGCATTTTCTTCCCATAGCACAGAGTGATACTCGTGAATGGGTTCGGGGTAGGTTATGTTCCAACTCCAATTCATCAAGGGAAATAGAGTCACAAAGCAGATTGCGTCCATGATGTACGTCGACATGTAAAAGGCCAGTGGTTGACCTTTAGATCTTGCAACTTTATAATTTGACACCTCTTGGGCTAGGTTATCAGAAAAAATCTTGCTCTAGTTAAAAGTGTATCCTTCTGATGCTTCTTCTAAAAGGGGCACCCATTGTGCAGGGAAATGGCAGGGATTCTTTTTTCCGAAGAGTCTACATAGCATAATGGCTACATAGACCATGTACTCATTCAAAGATGTTGTGGCATAAATTCCATGGGTTTCGACCCTAAATTTCGATGGACATCTCCACCATCCTTTAATAAAATCAGGATATGTTTGGTCTGCCTCAGTACATTCTTTCCTTTGAAACTGAGCTATAAATTCGGCATTATAAATGCACTTAGGATTTGGTGAGAGTTTGTACATTACTTGTATATGTTCTGGCCTGAATGAGCCGACAACGACTGCTTGATCGTTTAAAATACTTCTTGTCAGGATATCAACCTTCTCCAAGGCCCAAATGATCATGTCGTTGTATGCCATGACCCGAGGGCGTGCTGCGATCTTTTGAAGCTATGATTCTGCTATATCCCGAAGGTGATTCTCGGAATCAGTAGGAAAATTTTTGATTTCGTAATCCAGGAGTTCATAGACTTATCTCCAGGATTTAATTGAGTCGATGACGTGTGGCGTAGTGTTGGATATGATATCTCCTTCTGGGTTACGCATCTCCTATGTATCTTCACTCTTCTTCAATGCTTTCTTTGGCGCCATAGATTTATGTTAGAAAGAAAACTTTTCACAGAAAAGAAGCATATGAGCTTAGCCGAATGCGAATTACCTTTGAAAGACAAAACAAACATAGGTTTAATTCACCTTAAACTCATTTTATGATGAAAACACTGACGCAGTTGACCTGTAATTAATTACATTTAATGCAGAAAATATTTCTGAGATACGCATTAGTGTCGCAACATTTATCAGTTATCTGTTTATTAATATGGCCGTATTTTGGCGTTTTTGAATTCAAAACTCGAAAGATTTCATTCAACGGAAATCGAAACACGAACAAACCTAAGAAGTTTGATTATCATTAATCATGCTTCCAAAACAGAGTTAATTCAATCTAAACACAGATTATGAGTCAAGACTTCGTGTTTCGGGATTTCGGGGATCATGTTGACAAGAGGTATGTTATCGTTGAACCCTGAATCTCGAAGTTGCGATAAGATTAACTTAATCTTTAATAATTACTAACTTCCATTTTTTCGAGAAATCGGGGATCGAAATTCTGCGATTTGATATGTATTAAAACATATGTTCTTAGTAAACCCTGAATCCTGATTTTTTTTCAAAGTTAGTATTAACTCCATTAGGTTTTAAGTTTATCGGGATTCTTAAAGAATGCGCGTCAAAATTTAAAGACATTTTAGTTTTCCACCTTTTTTAAAGGTTAGTCTTAGATATAAAAATTTAGAATCAGTTTCAACAGAGTTTAGCTCATCATTTTGAAGACAAAGCTTGGCACAGTTTTCGAGATAAGTCTGTATTAAATTTATGATATTATTGACTGTTGTAAAAGAAATTTCTCAGAAGCTCAATAATAATAAAAATCCCTCTCTCATTGGTTTTCCCCTTGTGGGTTTTTCCAGGGTTGATGTTAGACCAAAAATTCCTGTGTCTATAATTTTCTGAGTTTTGCATACTGCTGATATTTTATTTCTGCATTTAAAACGGTGTTCAAAATCCTCATGTTTCAGTTCTGAAGTTTATTTTCTGTTAAGTATTTAATTGCTGATATAAAACTGGGTTTGGGCATTAAACATTGGTTGAAAAATCAGCGAGACTGAAACTGGGTTGGGGTTTGAAAATTAACATGGTATCAGAGCTGAGTAGAAGGGAAGCAGAGATTTCAGTAGACAGAAAGTTGGGACAGTAGTCACTTCACAGGCAGATTTTTAAATTTGTGATTTTCAGCAGAAAAAGGGTCAATGGCTACTGGTTTGAGAGTTGAGGATAGATTTGATGGGGCAACAAATTTTGGTGCTTGGAAGGAGAGGATGATCTTGCTTTTGCAAGAAAACGAGTTGTGGGACATTGTGGAAAATACCACTACTCATCTTGTTGTGGTACCTATTGATGCTACTCTTCTTGCAACCTATACTAAGAAGAGTATCAAGGCTAAGATATTTATTCTTGGTGCCATCAAGGATCATTTGATTCCTCACTTGATGGGGAAGACACATGCCTATGAGATGTGGGAGTCGTTGACTAAATTGTACCAGAGTACAAATGAGAACCGGAAGATGGTTTTGAGGGAAAAACTAA
>SNQJ01S0244807.1:0-13236 GCA_010110895.2 Picea sitchensis
AAGTACGCCTAAATATGGAGGCTTTTATGTAAACGGCGACGCTCATAAAAATGGTCTAAACCGTGATGCTGGCGTCACCCTGCGGTCTTTTCCTTTCTCTAAATGCGGCCTCGCATGACGAGGTGCGGATGCTCCTGCATCAAAAAGGTAACTCAATGAAGGAATAAAAGCATTAGAGGTTGAGTTAGGAGTTAACCCTAGGGGCTAACTTAAGTCAACAAGGAAACATAAAAAAGTATAAAGAGAAGGCTAGGGTGCCCCTCTCATTCTCATATTGGATATTTGGTATTTTCTTATTGATGCTCTTGAGCATACAGTTTTGAGGGTTTTGATATTACAAACCCTAGTGAACAACTCAATGGTGAAATATTCCACTCGCCTTGTTCCAACCTTGGTCTCGGGGATGAAATACTCCACCCAAATCATTCTAAATCCATCATCTATTCAGGAAGATCAGCAGGGTCATACCAGTTAGGGTTTTCCAGCAGGGGCACACCATTTGTTGAAGAAGAGTTCGATCCAGCTTATTGAGGAAGATTTTGGAGATTTCGGCATTAGGGTTTTTCTTGCAGGCCCTTGCTCATTAGTTTGGAGGTTTCTTGGAGGAGTTATCATGTCCCTATCATTTTCTACAGGTTGGGACGGTTTTGGGAGATAGAGGATGATTCGGTGATTCAGTGATTTTCAGATCGAGGAGGCTATAGCCCATATCTGACCTTGAAACTTCTCTTAGGGATTTGTGACTTCCCGATCTAACATCCTAGAGAGTTTCAGTGGATTTAGAGCCCTTATTCAGCTAGGATGAATTATTGGCCATATTCAGGGATTCATGAGGGTCGTACCAGTTTTGGGTTTCTGCAGTTTGAGGAGGAGGCTTTAGCGTTTGTGCTCCATACTTCAGGAGGAGGCTATCATTGCCCTGATCTATCATTGGGAGGAGTTTAATAGCATATGGGGGTATTCATCTTCAGGAGCGCTGAACCCTTGGTCTCCATTGTCTTAAGCAGGCTGTACCA
Organism: Picea sitchensis; assembly: GCA_010110895.2. Taxonomy (NCBI): domain Eukaryota; kingdom Viridiplantae; phylum Streptophyta; class Pinopsida; order Pinales; family Pinaceae; genus Picea; species Picea sitchensis. The sequence continues at coordinate 1,017 of SNQJ01S0244807.1, forward strand.
GCATCTTGAGGGTTAGGCTAAACCCTAGTTTTTATATTGGAGTGTTCATCTTCTATTGCAGCCTTTGGGAGGCTTACTTGTATCTCCGAGAGCATTTTCTATGCAACTCATATTATTTTCTTGAAGCCATCTGAAGCTATTCTAGATATTCTTCTCTATTTGTATCAGGTGCTTTCTTTCTTATAATGAAGTTCAGATCTTTTTTGTGGTTCCTATCTTGTGTATTGTTGAGGGTCTTCATATGTTGAAATGCTTCTCGTATAAATTGTGGATGAATAACTGAATAAACCCTAAGGCCGAAAGGTTCATGGTCAACCTGCATACACAACAGTAAACAACCAAATCAGTACTTAGTTAGTGTTTCCAAGAAAAAAATTGGCTTGGGAACATTACAGTGGTATCAGAGCTCTGATCCTCCCAGCCTGTGAGGATTAGCACATGTAGAGGTACAGTGGTATTTATATGGGCCGAAGGAAGAAGCAGACTAGTGAAAAAGAAGCCAAAATGGAGGGTTCAAGTGAGGACTGTGAGCCACAGGGCTTGGCTTACTTGGCACATGAATTCTATAAAACCCTAAACCTTACAGAAAGCACCCTGGTCCATCACTTACAGGAAAACCAGGAGACAAACCAGAAGGGACAAACCGAAATCACTGAGACCTTGAAGAAGGTATTTGGGAATATGAGTAAGATTGATGAGAACTAGACTCAGACAATCAAGCTATTGATGCAGATGACTCATCTGGGGAAAGACCCTGAGACGTATGGAAGCAGAGAGGTTGGTGGATCCCATGGTGGAAACAGGTATAATCCAGAAAAGGCTCCCAGGTCTGAGGGAAGCCATGGAGGGGGTACGTCACATGGAAAGATGGGTAGCAGGGCTACCCCTATACCGTACTTGCCCACATTCACATATGAACAAGTACAACATGAGAAGGTGGATGACTTTGTTGAGAAGATGGTGCAGTGTACCAGGGAGTACCATGACTTGGATATGATAATTCAAAGGCACATGTCCTTGGATCAATATTGCCAACTCAAGTTCAAAAACAAGCCCAAGATGAACCACAGGAGCAATTATGAGTTTGAACAAAGAGCAGGGAAGATGGAAATCCCATACTTTGATGGTACAACCAAGATGACAATACATGCATGGGTACAGAAGTTGGACACTTATCTGTAGCTTAATCCCGTGAGGGATATGGAAGCCATCAAATTTTCCACTATGTACTTGGATGGAAAAGCTCATGATTGGTGGTATCATGGAATCACCACACTAGGACACAATCAGATAGTGACCTACATAGATTTCACTCAGAGACTCATTGACAGATTTGATCACGGGGATCCTAAGCTGCACTTCTGATAGCTCACACAGCTCAAGAAAACATGAGCAACAGAGGTATACATTGAAGAATTCCAGAGGCTAGCAATCATGGTACAGGATATATCACCAGCCAGACTTATGATTCTCTTCACTGAAGGGTTGATGGAACCCTTGAAGGGTTGGGTAAAGGATTTTAAGCCTACCAACCTACAAGATGTTATTTGGAGGATGAGGGACCTAGGACCAGCTGTCAAACCTAAATTTGTGCCTAGACCACCTCTTAACACCAGAGGAAGAGATCAGAGACCTCCAATGAACCCTGGAGGTTGTGACCCAAGGGGGTTTGATAGGGTCCGTGGAAGAATGGATGAGAACATCAGGAGGGAACTGAGAAGGAAGCAACTTTGCTTCACTTGAAAAGAGCCATGGAACCCATCACACAAGTGCATGGGCGATGACCAAGTGCACTACATAGAGGTAACTTCAGACAATGAGGAAGAGGAAGATTTCATCCAGATATAGAAAATGGAGGCTGAAACCATAGAGACAACAAAGGAGGATATCACAGGACATGACAATACGGCTAACGGGAAATCCACCTTGGCATATATCAGTGGAGTGCCCAAATATAACACCTTTAGGATGCGAGGAGTCTTGCAGGGGCAAAAGGTATCAGTATTGATTGATGGGGGAGTTTCTCACAACTTCATTGACTCAGCATTGTTGCGAAGGAGGCATATACCCACAGTTGAATTTGAAGGGTTCAAGGTGGAGGTAGCAAGTGGAAGCACTATGCCCTGTGACAGGTACATTCTAGGTATGAAGCTTACATTGAGTAGGCATGAGCTGATACATGATGTGTATGTGATGGACCTTCTGGACACTAACATAATCCTTGGAGTTCAGTGGATCAGTATGTTGGGGCCTATCACAACCAACTACAAGACCATGGAGATGTCTTTTACAGAGGAGGTGGACAAAAGGTAGTGCTCAGAGGCATGACATGTAATTCTGCCAAGGTAGTTACGCCCAAGAGGATGGAGGCCATCTTCAGGAGAGAGGAGATAGTGTATGTAGCTGAATGTAGGATTTCGACACGTGTGGATGAGCAGGGCAATATTCACTACACCCCATAAATCCAAGAGATCATTGACAAACACAACAAAGTGTTTGGACCGATTCCACCAGGGGTGCCTCCAGACAGGGGGTTTGAGCACATCATTAAGTTGGAGGCAGGAGCCAAACCAATCATCACCACACCATACAGGCATCCGAAGAAGTATAAAGACGAGATAAAGGAAGCCATCAAAAAGCTCTTGGACATGGGGCACATCAGGCCGAGCTCTAGCCCTTTTTCTTCTTCAGTAGTGTTGGTCAAGAAAAAAGATGGAACTATGCGCATGTGCATTGACTTCCGGGCATTGAATAAAAATACAATAAAAAACATGTATCCTATACCAAGGATTGATGAATTGTTGGATGAACTGCATGGGGATGTCTATTTCACAAAAATTGACCTACGTTCTAGCTACCATCAAATCAAGATGAGGGAGGAGGACATCCCAAAAATTTCTTTCAGGTGTCATTATGGTAATTATGAGTTCTTGGTGATTCCCTTCAGGTTAACCAATGCCCCAGCCAAATTCCAATCTTGTATGAACCATGTCTTCAACAAGCAGTTAAGGAAGAACCTTTTGGTATTTTTTGATGATTTTCTCATTTATAGAAGGATGTGGGAAGAGCACCTTCAACATGTGGATCAGAATTTGGCTATCATGGAGAAGCAGTTACTATATGCTAAAGAGTCCAAATGTGAGTTTGGAATGACGGAGGTCCTTTACTTGGGACACATCATCGGAGCAAAGGGGGTACAGGTACATCAGGATAAAATTAAATCCATTATGGAGTGGCCTACCCTTAAGACACTCACAAAATTAAGGAGATTTCTAGGCATATGCACTTACTAAAGGAAAATTGTCAAAGGGTTCTCTCATCTTTGTGCACCCTTGACTGATTTGACTAAGAAGGGAGCCTTCAAATGGAGTGAGGAGGCTCAATTTACATTTGACAAGATGAAAAAGGTGATGAGCATGTGCCCAGTCTTAGCCCTACCAGATTTTATCCAGCCTTTTACCTTGGAGTGTGATGCCTCAGGAGAAGGTATAGGGGTTGTACTAATGCAAAACATGCACCCTCTTGCCTATGAGTGCCAAAAACTCAGGGGACTTGAGCTACTTTACAACATTTATGACAAAGAAATGTTGCCTATAATTCACGCTCTGGCCAAATTTAGGCAATACCTGGTAGGTGCATGGTTTGTGGTCAAATCATATCATAACATTCTTAAGTACCTATTGGAGCAGAAGGACTTAAATGAAAGGAAGCAAAAATGGGTAAGAAGAATACAGACCTATGACTTTGACATTGAATTTGTCAAAGGGAAGAACAACGTGGTGGCTGATGCATTGTCCAGAAGGCCATCCATCTATTCCATGATAAATGTGTCTGTTGATTGGAAGGACCACTTGGTGATGGAGTATGAAAAGGATCAGTTCGCTTGTCAGCTAATGGACGGGCAAGTATAGGACGATAACTTCAGTATCATTGACAACCTCATCTATTACAAGGGTCGTATATTTTTGTTTCCTGGATCGGCCTTCAAGGCCAAAGTGTCGCAGGCATGTCATGACTCACTAATGGCAGGGCACAAAGGAATTGGTAAGACATACAGGCAGGTGAGGGAGAGGTTCTCATGGAAGGGCCTCAAGGAGGATGTAATGAGGCATGTCAAGGAGTGTACGACGTGCCAAGAGAACACGGATGAGCACACTCGCCCGACAGGACTACTGCAACCCCTACCCATCCCAGAGCACAAGTGGGAAAGCATATCCATGGATTTCATCATAGGGTTTCCAAGGGCGAAGGGGTAAGACTGCAATTTCGTAGTGGTGGACAGGTTGACAAAGTTTGCACACTTCTTCTCCATAGAGACATACTTCAGTGCAACATAGGTGGCCAAATTGTTTTTCAGGGAGATCCTCACACTGCACGACCTACCCAAAACCATTTTCAATGACAAAGATACAATATTCATGAGTACATTCTGGCAGGAGTTGCTTAGACTAGTTGGTACGGCCTTGACCCTTAGTACCAGCTATCATCCTCAGATGAATGGACATACCGAGATAGTCAACAAATGGGTGGAAGGCTATCTCAGGAATTATGTGGTAGGGCAGCAAAAAGCGTGGGTCAGGTGGTTGCACCTGGGAGAATACTGTTACAACACCACCCATCACATGTCCATAGGCATGACACCATTCAGGGCATTATACAGCTATGATCCACTCTCTTTTGTGGAGATTGTTTTTGGTGACATCAGGGCTCCGATGGTACAGGATTGGGTGCAGTAGAGTCAGGTCATCCTCATAGAGTTGAAGGATCATTTACAAAGAACACAGAACCAACAGAAGTTCCAAGCAGATAAGCATAGAGTTGAGAGTACCTTTGAGGCTGGTGACTTAGTCTATCTAAGGCTCCAACCATATAGGCAGGCTTCTATAAAAAGAAGCAGAGCAGAGAAGCTACAACCACGGTTCTTTGGACCCTACAGGATCAACAGGAAGGTAGAGGTTGTAGCTTATGAGCTGGAGCTTCCACAGGGAAGCAGGATACACAATGTCTTCCATGTGTCCTACCTGAAGAGGGCCATCGGCCAACACATCACACCCATTGAGGTGTTGCCTCCTTTGGACGAAGAGGGGCACCCTATTTTGATTCCGAAGGAGATACTGGAGGTTCGGGAGAAGAAGCTCATGAAGAGAAGCATCAAAGAGTGCCTAATCAAATGGAAGGATCTACCCATTAAGGATGCCACATGGGAGAATGAACAAGTGGTACATGAGATAGGTTTGGAATTGTTTGAAAACAAGCAATTTCTAGCAGGGGAGACTGTAATGTCCCCCACCTCTTGATGAAGAGGTTTGGGAAGACTTAGTGGTCTAGCCATCCCCACTAGACCATAGTCTCACACAAAGGGGAAAGGTCAACCAAACTAATGTTATATTTTTAAGTTGACTTTGTGAAAAGGTAAAAAGAGTTAAAAAGGTATCTCAATGAAGGAATAGAAGCACTAGAGGTTGAGTTAGGAGTTAACCCTAGGGGTTAACTTAACTCAAAAAGGAAACAGAAAATGGTATAAAGAGAAGGCTAGGGCGCACCTCTCATTCTCATATTGGATATTTGGTATTTGCTTTTTGATGCTCTTGGGCATACAGTTTTGAGGGTTTTGATATTACAAACCCTAGTGAACAACTTAGTGGTGAAAGATTCCACTCACCTTGTTCCAAGCTTGGTCTCGGGGATGAAATACTCCACCCACACCATTCTACATCCATCATCTATTCAGGAAGATCAACAGGGCCGTACTAGTTAGGGTTTTCCAGCAGGGGTGCACCATTTGTTGAAGAAGAGTTCGATCCAGCTTATTGAGGAAGATTTTGGAGATTTCAGCATCAGGGTTTTGCTTGCAGGCCCTTGCTCATTAGTTTGGAGGTTTCTTGGAGGAGGTATCACGTCCCTATCATTTTCTACAGGTTGGGATGGTTTTGGGAGATAAAAGATGATTTGGTGATTCTATGATTTCAGATCTAGGAGGTTATAGCCCAGATATGACCTTGAAACTTCTCTCAGGGGTTTGTGACTGCCCGATCTATCATCCTAGAGAGTTTCAGTGGATTTAGAGCTCTTATTCAACTAGGCCGAATTATTGGCCATATTCAGTGATTCAGGAGGGTCGTACTAGTTTGGGGTTTCTGCAGTTTGAGGAGGAGGCTTCATTTTTTGTGCTCCATACTTCAAGAGGAGACTATCATTACCCAGATCTATCATTGGAAGGAGTTTAATAGCATTTGGGGGTCTTCATCTTCAGGAGGGCCGAACCCTTGGTCTCCATTGTCTTCAGCAGGTCGTACCAACAACTTAAGGCTTAGGCTAAACCCTAGTTTTTATATTGGAGCGTTCATCTTCTATTGCAGCCTTTGGGAAGCTTACTTGTATCTCAAGGAGCATTTTGTATGCAACTCATATTATTGTCTTGAAGCCATCTAAAGCTATTCTAGATGTGCTTCTCTATTTGTATCAGGTGCTTGCTTTCTTATAATAAAGTTCAGATCTTGTTTGTGGTTCTTATCTTGTGTATTGTTGAAGGTCTTCATATGTTGAAATGTCTCTTGTATAAATTGTGGCTGAATAACTGAATAAACCCTAAGGCCGAAATGTTTCTGGTCAACCTGCATACACAACAATAAACAACCAAATCGGTAGTTAGTCAGTGTTTCCAAGCAAAAAATTGGCTTGGGAGCATTACAATCTTTCTATTATTAAAATCAAAGATAATATGTCCCATAAAGACTTAATCCCTATAACTAGAACTCAAACAATTTGCTACCAAAACATACAAGGCAGAGAAGTTCCAAAAAATCCAAAAAAAAAAGAACATCTTCCAAGAGATATACAAAGACCCTAGATACGTAATGAGATAAATTGTTTTCAACGTTTAACCAAATAAATAGCTTAACAACCATTTAAAAAGAAAACTGATTTTTATACAATGAAGATTCTCACGTGGTGAGAAAAATATAACCATTTTAAGAGAAAACCGAATTTTATACATCGGAATGGATGGAGATTCTCATTTGGTGACAAAAATGTTGGTTGTATGTGTTTGGTATCGATGTTGGAGACTTGGTGGCCTAGGTCTATGATCCATGGTGTACGAGGCGCTGGTCGCCAGCTATATTGCAGAACATGAAGGATGGGTCAACCGGCGCAGTTGCAGGTTATGGCAAGGGTGGCAAAGGTGTTGAAAGGGAGATTTTATATGAATTTTGCAACGCGAGCACTGGGCAGGGTGTTGAAACCAAGACTAGAGATTTTAGGCACTTGGCAAGGGTGTTGAAATCAAGACGAGATTTTATATGAATTTCGCAATATGGACACTGGCCAGGGGTGCTGAAACCGAGACTAGTCCGAAGCAGAAACCATCCGTGGAGGACCCCACACGGCCAAAGAATAAATTAATATATGCATTACCCACTGATATACGCAACGCAATAGACCGAATCTTCATAAAAGTCAAGTTATAGCTTAGTACATTTATAATAATCATGAGCCAATTCACAGTCAAATTCAATGCATGACTGCGCTGGCATTCCATGATATAAAAATTGAAGGACCAACGTAGCACTGACATGATATGAAAATTGAAGGACCGAATGGCACTGATTAGTGGCAACAACTCACGTAGCCATAGCCATGGGGTACTTTGAAGTAGCTTTGATTCCTTTGAAATCGGATTGAATGTATGAACTTATTGGACAGTGAAGGAGTCATTTTTATTTGCGTTGTTTAAATATTGCATTTTTAAAAAAAATTCATGTTTTTTTTTTTTAATTGTATTTTTAAATGTATAAATTAATTTAGTACTATGAAATTTTTTTAGGGCATTCTAATTATATAGATTTAATCACTTCAATTAATTTTCAGCAGTTGATCAAAGTTTTCTCCAGGATCCATCTTTAAGACAATGAGCCTCTGTTAAAATGATGGGAAAAGTTACTAAAAATGAGGTGAAAACCTAAGTTTTTAGTAAAATTATTTAATAGAAATTAGTTCTTTGTTTTAGTCTTTTTAGGGTTTCTTAGTTTGTTTATTTTAGATTAAGGTTTATTCTAAATTACTATTGATTTAATGTTTTTATCTTACTTTAAATTAACTATGTTTTAGGTATTATAATTAAAAAGTAGGGTTTAATTATTAGTTATTATGTAAACTATTAAGTATTTTAGGGTTTACAATTATGTAATTAGGTATATTTTAAATATTTTTTTTTTGTTTGTTAATTTGTGCGGGACCTGTTGGCTACGCGATTAACCTGTGGCTTGAGAAACCGCGACTCAGGGGCATCTAAGCCGTCAAAATCATGGAGTGACTTAACAAAACACTCCGTCACCGACTGTCCTACACCTCCGAGACATATTTTAAATATTTATTAATACAAGGTTATAAATTTTATTAATTTTAATCAATTATGTTTATAAGTTCTAGGTAACAATTTATATAAAGAGTCTTTATTAAGTTATTTTAAATTAGGTTAATCTTAATATTTAATGTTATAAATATGAGCACTTATTTTAATATTTTTTGATAAGATTGTTTATTTAATAAGTGTTTTTATTAAGGTGATTAGATGGGGTTATTAATGAATAAATTAATTTATAGTATTTGAATTAAATAATTATTAATGATTATTGTTATTTTTATGGATCAAAAGGAACCATTTTTCACTTAGTTTTAATTCACTATCTCTGTTAAGGTAACCTAGGATGTTTTCGTATTTCAATAACTTCTCTAATACACTGTTTAAAAAGATGATTTTTTTAAAAAAGATTTTGGTGTTTTCTAGGCTAACATGGTATCTTGTTTTAAGGAATTTTTCTTTAATATTTTTAATTAAAATTTGTAAAAAATCATAATTTTTCTTAATATGAATTTTTTAAATTTTGTTGGAATTTAAAAATCTAGAAAACATCTTATAACACGGTAAAAATGATAAGACAACATAATCTCGCTGAAATCATGGCCTGAAATTGCTTTCTTTTACCTTCTGTTTAGCCTACACCTTACTGGCTTATAGATCCAACTCTACCCATGTTTTCCTTAATTCTGACCATTTTTCTATCAAAAAGACTGTAGTTTTTTCCTTTAATTCTCTGAGGCGGACTGTGGTTTAGCTGTAAACTGTTAAGAATTTATCATGGCTAACCTAGGTTCTATTTTGCATTCTTGCATAGGATCTATTTAAGATTTCTCAAAGGACATGCAACAAGAGTTTTTGAGCCTAAAATGGGATTGGTTTGAAACCAAAAATGGGATTGGGATTGGTTTCTTGAGCCAAAAATGGGATTGGTTTGAAACCATTTTTCGCTCAATTGGACTGTTGTTTAACAGTAAACTGTTTAGAAATTATCATGTCTAACCTAGGTTCTGTTTGCATTGTTGTATAGGATCTACCTGAGAATCCTCAATGGACATGCCCAGTAGTTTTATGCCAAAAACGCGACGTGTTTGAAAATTATAAAAAACACAACATCGAATTCTACTTGAACAGTTTTTACACTTCAGCTTATTCGTCCTAATCAGAATCACCAAATAACAAATTACAAAGTAAGTACGCAACCTTTTCTTTTAATTGCTATGTCTGCTTTGTCTATCGTTTTTTATTCATTAATTTTCGATGCATATATTCTATTCACTGGGATAGCTTCCCAAAACATATGGAATTTTTAAACTGGAGGAGGTCTGCATTAGGTTGATTGCAATTGCCCACTGTTATTACACAGTCAAAGAATGAGAGAAGATACTTTTAGGAGGTAGAGCCAAATTACAGCACAAAGAGAAAAGCAAACAATGTTCACTGGAATCGCGGGCAATGATGTTGACAATCAGCATTTCCTCTTTTAGGTGTTTTAGATAAGAGTAGGCTAATTGTGGAGCAAAGCAAGGAGATTTGGTAAGCTTGAATATGGCCAGATTTATTTTTAAGGGTAATTTGAATTTCGCATGATTAAAGTTTTATGTATTTCAAAACTACTCAAATACTCAAAAAAATCAACCAAAATTTTAGATTGGCCATAAATTTAAAATCACACAACAAAAAAACCTATTAAAAAAATACACTCCATAGAGAAGTTTGCTCCCCAATTAGCCTACTCCTTTCTAGATATAGGGAATGGGAGTCGACGCCAGAGGGTCAATGTTATTCCCAGCAGTTCGATTACCATAAGTCATGAGTTTGGTTTGGTGCAAAAACTGAGACTGAGATGATGAATCAGCCTTTCAATTCCGGAGACAGATTCGAACTCCAAGGACGCAAAGCAAAACTTGTATAAATGCTCGATGAGGTGAACCGTGAGCTAAAAAGAGAATTCCTAAATCATTTACCCTGTGATAAATTAATCCTTCCAAACTTCGTTAGGGTTAATATATAGATAGAAAAAATACGTCATTATTAAAGCTGGTTCTTATAATAGATAAACAAGATCATTTTTAACATTTGGAAATTGGCACACTTACCTGATTCTTGGTTGCACTTGCGCCGAGCACCAATAGCAGCAACACCCGTAGCAGTTAGAATAATGAAGAAACTTCTATAATGCATTCAAATTAGAATATTGTTTAGGGCTTGTTTCATTGTCACTCAAATTGGGGATGAGGGTGGGTTGAGATCCACTTTTATAGGAGTGAATAAATGTAATTGATTTTTCTCATTAATCCAAATTTTGTGAACTCCATCTCACTTGTGTATGGTTTAGCCTACGCTATTTCTTTTGGTATGAAGGTTGAGGTTGATTAACTGCGCGAGGAACCACACCACTTTCGATTCAGTAAAGAGAGTCGCCCTATCATTTGTGAAGACATTTGTCAGTGTTGTTGTCGCTGCCATCACTGTTGGAGTTTGCCATCAACCGTGTTCACTGTTCAAGAAATAGAAATCTAGGTCTCATTTGTTTAAGCTCGTGCTGTGTGCATGCACACTGGAGTTGTTCCAACCCTTGAGCTGAATGTTGGAATAATGGAGAAATCAGAATACTTAGTTAAGATCTGTGTAACTAAGTTATTGTGTGTCTTTCATATTTAGGTTTGGATTAGTTTCAGATCCACTAAGATAGGGGTTTGTTATAGGCTTACCTAGCCTATTTATTTGTAAGTAATTTATCAAAGATATATAACAGATTATTTGAGCATAGACTCACAGGTGATGTGCCCTTGTGGCCTCACTGTCTCTGATTTTAAGTTGGTATCAGAGCCAGCGTTGAGGAGTGAGGAGCCGTGCTGCTGTGAAGTGAGCCTGCGTGAAGGAGTCGTGGAGTGTGAAGCCGTGTTTTTAATTTTCTGCACGCGACTGTGTAAATTTCTGCATCTCTCGTGTAAAGAGTCGATCCTGCTGCTGCTGGAGGTTGAAAGAGCCGATCCGTGCACCAAAGGAAACAACGCAGAACACCAATTCGTGTTTGATCAAGTCGCTCTGCTGTGCACGCGCGAGCATCAAACCCATTCATCAAATTCATCGCAGAAGCGTGTGAGCCCGCGTGAAGGGCCATTGAAGCTTGTTAAAGATTCACCTGGAGCGACCAACGATCTGGAGCGACTTGGTGCGTGGAACACAGAAGGTTGCCAGACTTGGATCCATCTTCTGATAAATTGCAGAGCCAGCGGCGGATTGCGGAGCATTGATCTGTCATTCACCTGCCATTCACCGTGGTGCGTCGAACGCTGGAGAGGCTGCGCGTGGAGTTGATCGCTGGTCTGGTATGGCTGCTGGGATGCCATCGATGCAATGAACAGCAAGATCGCTGTGTAAAGGAATTTGCTGCTGGTGAACGCGTCCAGTTCCTCCATTGGATCTGCAGAGGAAGCAGTTCAGAGTGGAAAATCTCCAGATCTGGAGCGAGTGCTTGTATTAATGATCAGAGGGTGGCTTCATCGGAGAGCTGTGAGCAGCGAGGAGGGAGAGTGAGAGTCCGGTACATCTCCATCTAATTTGAATGCGTGCACATCCACCTGTTTTTATTTCATGGGAAGGAGCAACAGCTACACCTAGTTCTGAATTACCATCGCATGAGATGCTTTTGCAGAACATTTAATCGACTTTTCCAGCGGGGGAAAATTGATGTTAGCATGTCGATTCTTGAAGTGCTTATTTTCTGCACAAATTTCGTATAATCTCCTCTTCCTTTTGTTAGCTGAAGTGGACGAATGGTGATCCTTTGAAAGCATAATCAAATTTTGAGCGGCCAAAAGAATTTCTGGATCATCCTCCTTTTCCTGCATTTTG